>WEIV01003190.1:513305-726930 GCA_013390005.1 Calyptomena viridis
CGGGGACAGCGGCGCTGCCCGGGGGTACCCGGCGCTGCCTGCGGAAGGGATGGAGGAACCCCTCCGACCTCCCTGTTCCTGGGAATCCGTCTCTCACTCCCTCCCCGGGCTGCTCTACGTGCGCACACACAGACATCGATGTATTTCCTCGTTAATTCTGCGGCCGTTTATTACCGCTCAGTCACAGTCGGGAGCGGCCAATGCACCGGGATAAACTCATTTCCATAAAAAGTTCCTGGTGGAAAGGAGGGACTGTTTTGAAAACACCCCTGAATGTTGGGGGAAAAGAAATAAAATCCCCATTAAAACTTTCCTAAATCCTCTCAAAACCCTTTCTGGGAGGCGATGAGGGAAGGGAAGGTGGGTGCACTTGTGCTCCCTTGAGGGAAATCCCAGCTCCTGGGTGATGGTCCAAGTTTTTCCATCGCCGGAGCTGTGAATGGGTGTTGGTGACAGCTGAGGCTGCTCTGTGTGAGCTGTCCTCTCTGGTTGTGACCTCCGTTTAACCTGGCACGGTCAGGCATTCCCGGCTTTGTCTCCATTCAAGCTGTGGCCAATACTCGCACGATCCTGGAGGTGAAGTGAGTGATGTTCAATTAATCTGTGTTCTAAGTGGTATCAGAAAGTCAATAGGTTAATATTAAGTGAGGTGAATAGTAAGTGGTAGAGGGGAAAAAAAACCAACCCTGTGCATCTGTGACCAGCAGTTTAAGCTTGGAAGTGAGAGAATGTGAAGTTAGCAGAGTGTCATGATGTTAAACCCACTGCCAACAGGGTTCCCCTGTTATTTGCTGAGCACTTGATGCTTCGCTGGTGGCTTGAATGTGTTTAGTAGATCTCAGCTGACTTGGGGACACGGTCTTGCCTCTGCTGATCTGGATGGCTGCGTTGATAACGGTGTCTCAAAGTTAAATCAAATGACCTACTTTACAGTTGAGAGACAGATGCCTCGGAAGAAATCTGTGCCATCCTCAGAACAGATGTTTGGCTTTTTACCTTTAACACAGAGGTGTTAGATCCTTTCAAATTCGGTGGGTTTTTTAGGTCTTTATCGCTGTCCTTTTGCCATTTGTTGTCACTTTGAGGATCCTCAAAGCTTAAATGTGGTGTTTTGGGGTGGTGCAGGGAACCAGATAAAATAGCTTTGATTTGACAGACTTGGTGCAAGCAGTGCGTAACGTGAATGTACACTGTCTGTTGTGAAATGACATATGTAGGAAACCAGTCATCTCTCCCAACTCTTCTATCCACAACTCCTGTTACAAGAAGATAAAGTAACCCAATTTACTCCTTATTGTCTTTATGGTGGTGTTTGATGCAATTAATTGTGGAGTTTCCCCCGGCTTATAATAAGTTTGTTTGGTGGAAACAGGTAACAGATGCTGCGTAAGATCTGCAAATAAACCACCAATATGATGGAAACAGCTTTTCCCATGCTCTCACCATGCTCTGTCTTGTTCTTTGCATTAATCCTGAGCTGCCCCTGCTTCCCGGCAGAAGGGAACTTCAGCTGGATGCAAAAGGGAAAATGCAGATCCAGGCTGGCTGTGGGAGCCTGGAGAAGGGGTGCCTGCTCCTGCCCTGTGCTCTTTAACTCTCTTCAGCAAATTGCATTAGTATGTGACAAATTGGCTCGCAAAGCAGCTAAATGGAAATGACATTTGGAGCAGTTTGCTGTGCAGACCCTGTGGTGTCTCGGGGAAACATGTGATTTGCTGTATCTTCCCGGCATCTCCAATTTAACTACCGCTACGAGGCTTTCCAGAACTTACTTTGGGAAACTCCTGTTGCAGCTAAATGTGGGAGTTTAGAGCACGTCTTGGAATCGTTGCCCAAAAGCTAGGGCGGATGTAGGTGCAGACTGTCTCATGCCGTAGGCAGCTTCTGTGAAAAGTTGAACTAGGAAAGAAAGCAAAAGCTGATATTTAGAAATTGCGTGGGGTATGCGGTGAGAAGCTTAAGGTGGCAAGCTGGGCTGGCTGTAGGGTGCCAATGCCACGCTTTCCTGTGGGAGCGGAGGCACCTTTGTTCAGCTGGGGTTGGTTTGTGGCTCTCGGAGGAGCGCACTGCGCTGTATCCAGCAGGAAAGCGCGCACCTGCTTCTCTCATCCCGCCTCTCCGAGCACATCCGCGTCTGTCTGAACATGGCAGTGATCAAGCTGTTTTAATTGGCCCCTCTGCAGCTTGAACAATAAATATGTAATGGGGCAGAGTGCCCCCCTGTTCCACACGGCGCTGGGGCTGTCATTTTTGACAGGGAAGCGGGTGCTCTCTGCTCTCCTCGTCCCTGCGCGCTCGGGCTCCGCTCCCGCTCCCGCCCGTCTCTTCCAGCGTGTGAAAACTGCGCTCCCCCATCTGCGTTTGGCAACCTTAAAAAAAGAAAAAAAAAAGGGGAAAAAAGATGAACCTGAGCATGCAGTGCTCCTGAGACAGGCCCCTTCACATTTCTAAACACTCTTGATTATTCAGCTAATCTTTATTTCATGGGCCTGTTACAAGAAACACAAACGGGGGAGAAAGTAGAAGGCGGTGACACATTTAAAATACACAAGAAAAGTGCTGGCAGGAATATAATCGTTCTTCTTCCAGCAATATGAAATATTTATGGGCCTAAGTTGTGGCAAGATTCTTTGCCTCCCCTCCCACCTAACTCTGAAATGTTTTTCGCAGTAAACAGGAACTGTGGGGCACTGGTAATGCTGCCATCAGGAGCCCTGTTTTCCCCCGGCTGTCGGCAGAGCAGGCGCTCCCAGCTGGCCGGGCACTGCGTCCGTCTGTCCATCCCTGTGGAAGGGAAGGGAGGAGCAGAGCGCTCTGGCCAAGCTGCCCGGCTCGTACGGGAGCAGAGCGTTGTGTTACAGTCTGTTAACTCGAAATAATTCAGCAGCGTCCCCTCGGCGAGCCTGTGAAAAGCCCCCTTTGAGGTGCCCGTGTTGTGTAGGAGCCCGTTCTCCCCCAGGGCATTCTGCTATTAATTCATTAGATCTGAGGGGTTTTCTCTCGTCCCCCCCCTCTTTTCTCTTCCTTCCCCCTCCCTTGCAATTCAAACAGTGATGAATGGACAAAAATCCCTCAAGGGAAACATTTTTTCACTTAGTTACAAAGATTTCATGGCTAATTAGAGTAAATGTGGTTTTTAGAGTGTTAATCTCTTAACCAGCTTGGCTGGGAGGCCACCGCCACAACAGCAAAGGGGAGGGCAGGGGGAACCAAGGGGGAAAAGGTGCTTCCAAGTTCTTCCTGGGGCTGAGCCACGAACGCTGGTGGTTGGATCTGATGCGTCTGTATCACCAAGAGCATCCCGTGCTGATCTCCCCAGCTCTGCTGACTGGGTGCCCACCTCCCTCCCGAGGCAGGGCGGGAGCACGGCTGGGCTGTGCGGGACTCGAAGGCGTTTTGGTCTGAGGAGGCCACGAGCTCTTTGTGTGCAGAAGTGGTGCAGCGGGAGCCTCCGGGATGAAAGGCAAAGCGGGAACAAAAGCAGAATTGAGGGCAGCGTGCTGTCCTTGGGCAGCACAGGCGGCCGCCCGGGGCTGGTGTTCAGAGCCTTTCTCTGCAGTGAAAATATATGTATTTACTGGGTGGTTTAGTGCCAGGAAGGGAGATGGGCTGCGGGTGCCTCAGGCTGGGTCCTCACGTGCTGCTCTGTCACAGAGTGGCCACGACACCTCCAACACTCCTCTGCGTTGAGTGCCCAGGCTCACTAGTGAAACATGAGTGCCAGGGGACACTTGCTGATGGAAGTCATCCCCTTTGCTGCTGTGGAGCTTTATCCTTGATGTCTGCTGTCGCGTTCCTCTCTTCTCCGGTTCTTCTCACCTGTGCCACCTCCCTGGTATCCACCTTTCCAGCCTGGTTTTGGCTTCACCCTGAATGGCTGTGGCAAAATAGGGTGAGTAATTTGTGAGCCAGCTCTCTGTGGCAGCTTAGCACCCACCCTGGGTCCCACAGCCAGCACAGAGAGAGCTGGGGGTGATATGGGAGTGCGATGTGGGCTTGAAATTCCTTCTCATCCCACTAGAGGGGATCCTCTGGATCCAACTGAAAAATGAACCTAAACGTAGCAACTGGCAAAGCTGCGCTGAACTGAAGCTTCTGGCTGGTGGGTGACGGGAGGACGGGGCATAGGGGCTGGAAATCCGACCTGGAGCTTTGCTGAACACAGCATTGGAGAGGGGATAGGAGGATTTTGGTGCTTGTCAGACATTCCCAGCCAAGGCAGGCTGACTGTGGATGCCTCTCCCTGCTCCTTGTCCATGTGGCTCGTGGCTCCTCTGCCTGCTGTGTCCGAGCCCAAGCGTGGGAGCTGCTCGGGTGGGGATGAGGCTGCTCTAGCAGGACTTTACCAAGAAAGCACAAGTTTCCCAAACACGAGTGCAACATATGCCAGTGATGTACCTAATCTGCTGTGTGGTTTTCAGTCAGAATTCTGATCCATCTGTGCATCTCGGAGGGGCTGAGTGATGCTGTCAGCCTGAGGCTGGGTACCAGGGTGCTGGCTGCTGCCTGGCAGGGGCTGCCAGGGATGAAGTGCTGGGAAAGAGGTGCCCTCCCCTCCTTATCAGACAGAGCCCATCTCATGTTTCTTCCTGTAATCGCAGCTTCTGTTTGGGTGAAATCGAACTGGGAGGTGGTGATGGGGGGAATGAAAAGAGAGATAAATGTATCGTATTATGAAAATTTAATCCTGCTTTGCCTGGGCTAAAATTACATTCAGAGCAGGAGATAAAAGGCATCAGAGTCACGTTATAAAAAAGTCCAGATGATCTCAAAAGGCAGAGTGATAGCAAGCCTGGGGGAGCCCTGCCAGCCAGGCCTGTGCTATGCCAGGGTGGCAGCCGGTGCTGCTCCTCCCTGCCTGGCACTGGGATCCTGCCCTGCTCTGGAACCAGCCCTGCCACTGTCCAGGCTTATACTGCTCTGTGCAAGAGGCACACTAGGTTCCATCTCTCCACTTCCTAAAGGAGATAGTTCTTCCAAGAAACAGAGGACCCGTGTGGAAGTTCCGTTATTCAGCTGATGCTGTATTAACTCTCTGCTCCGTGTTCCATGTCTCCTGAGAGTTCCTACAAATCACAGTATAACAGGGATGACCCCAATGGGCTCCTGCCTGGCTGAGGATGTCTTAAAGCACAGGAGACCTGGAGAGATCAGAACTCCTGCCTGTTCAAGTCATTCCCTCTGATGGGGAAGAGCCCAGAGCCCATCCCCATGTGGTTTTGGGGGTCTGAGTGTCCAGTGGAGGGCCCTGCCCCAGCCGGACGCCAGCTCTCCTGAGCTGGGTGTGTGTTGTGCTTGGTGTGACAGTGGCTTCCCAGGCAGGAACGTCCCTCACAGCCCTTTTCCTGCTCCAGCACCATTTCCCCACTTCATAAAAGTGAAAGGTGATGTCTGAGTAAATATTACACTGACCTCTCACCTCGTCTCCTCCCGCTGCCGCCGCTGTTCCCTTCTCAGGGCTCATTACCGGAGCCGCCGGCTGAGCCGGGGCTGTGCTGCTGAGGAGGGGGCTTGGAGCTTGGCTTGGAGCTTGGCTCAGAGCACGGTAGGGCCTTGGAACTGGTGGTCTAGTACAGTGGGGGCTCACCACTGGAGCACAAGCCCGGAGCCTCACGGCTGGGAGCAGCACGGGAAGGGCAGGCTCCTTCCTGGCTGTCGCCGCAGCCAATCCACCTCCAAGCGCGGTAAGTGGGTGTTGGATCCGTGGTCAGTTGGGCTTGGTGGGAGTGTGTGGACTCTCCCAGTGGGTGCCAATGCCATGTAATGCTGTACCTGTGCTCAGAGCCCAGCCACTCATTCTGGTGGGAGCACAGGTGCTGCTCTAGCAGAAGCTTCTATGGGAATATACTCCAGGAAAATTCATGTGAGCAGGAGATTCTTCAGGGAAGTGGGTGCAGGGAGGAAGAGCTGAGCATGGACCTGGCCTCTGCCTCTGTGTGACCTGGAGGGGCTGGGAGAGCTCTCCAAGAGCTGGACCAGTGGCTTCCACCTGTCGTGGCCTTGACTTGGGTGTGGGGCTTAGCAGTGGAAATGCTGAGCTATGTGGAAGAAAGCACTCAGATGCACAGGCAAGTCTTATTCCATTTTCCTAATGAAGGGATGGTCGACAGCAGAGTGATAGTCCTCGGAGAGGCCATTCCTGCTGTATATCAGCGCAGGTTAAAGGAAACCGCTTATTTTGCTTTCAGCTCCTGTCTGGCTCTTAACAGCATTTGCAAAACAGCAGTTTAATTCCTGCGGCAGCTCAGTGTCAGGCTCCAGAGCCCCATTTCCCTGTCCCATGTCTCGGGAAGCCTCACGGCACTGGAGAAAACAGGAAAGCTGTGGGGCAGCGCTGGGCCACTGCCCGCTGGCTCTGCTGCCCGTGACGCGCGCCGGGAAGGAAGCGGATCCACCGCGGCCGCTCCTGGAGCCGCCGTCACACCCTGACTCAGCGTGGAAGAAGTTCCTCGTGTTATTTCCAGGCTCAGCGAGCCTGGGAACAAATGTCTCCCGGGGAGATTTATGTGTAGTTCTTCCTCTGTAGCGGTTTCATGTCATCGGGTGAGAGCTCGGAGCGATCCCTCGTGTGCGGCGCAGGGCACTGGTCGTACTGGAGGAAACTGGGCATCCAGGGAGAGAAGAGCAGAAATCTGGAGGTGTGCAGGGGTGTTCCTGCATCACACTGCTTTGGTGGGTTGTCCTGGGAATGAGCTTCCAAAAAGTGAGTTTGTGCTCCAATGTTTGGAGATTAATGCTTAAATAATAGTTGAAATGGGCCTTTGAGTTCTTTTGCTTTGCTTCTCGATTTCTGGGCTTTCAGGGTTTGCCTTGTCAAGGGGTTTTTTAGAGGCCGAAGTGGCCGTTTCCCCCCTTGGAATGGGCAGCTGAGGTTCTGGGAAATGGCAGTTAGAAAAGCAGGTACTGTGGTGACTGTGTGTGTTGGTAACAGGGGTAAGTCATGTTACTGAAATGGGCCATTTCCCAGTCCTTGGAGGATATTCCCAAAGCAGTGTCGAGTGTGGCAGACCCCAGCGTGCTGGGTGCTTGCCCAGGTAGCCAAATATGAGGGATTCACGTGTGGCCAGTTCGTGTGAAGAGCTTTGTTTGCTGTGGCTGGGTAGATTTATTGGTGTCAGAGCAGAGAAATGGTAAGTTGGCTGCTTAACAGGGATGTTACAGTTCAACTCCATAAAACACGCTGCTGTCTCCTTTACTCATTCATTTGCCAAGTCCCCAAAAAGTCACAGTGACAGGAGCAGAGGATGGAGCACTGCCCTCATGATCATATTTCCTGCCTTTGCTGGTTTATGTCACAGCCTGTAATGTTATTTAAACAAAAAAATAAAAGCCTGAGAATTTCCTTTTGATATTTTAATAGAAGTGCGAAGAGGTGGGGAGGAAAAGGGAGCGTGCCTGGAGGTTTCCTAACTGGCTCAGTTATTCTTATGCTTTAAATTTGCCATCTCACAGGTTTTAAATCTGTACTGAAGCTAAAACATAGAATTGTGAAATGATTTCAGTTGAAAGGGACCTTAAGGTCCCTTCTCTGGAAGTGCTCAAGGCCTTGGATGGGGCTTGGACCACCGTGGTCTAGTGGAAGATGTCTCTGCCCATGGATGTCTTTAAGGTCCCTTTCCAACCCCCAACATTCTGGAATTCTATAAATCTAGAGTAAGCAAATTGACATTAAGAGCTTTTTAAAGTTCACCTTGGAAAGAGAAATGCTTCTGTGTTTGCTTTAAACCTTTTATTAATTCTGACTTTTGCTGTCTGCCCCTCTGTATTTCCAAATCAATTTGACATTACAGAGGCATCATCCATTGTGTTATAGAAGCTGGAAGGGCCAAATGGACAAACATCCACAGTAATTTGTTGGGCTGAGAGATGATGCAGCAGACAAAAGGTCAGTGCAGGCTCTTCTCTCCTGGTTGTAAAGTTTTCTCTGCAGCTCTCAGGGAGTTAATTGCAGCAGCATTGAGGAGGAGCCTTGCTCTGATCACTGCCCTGGTGTGTTTGGCTCCACTGGCAGCTGAGGAGCCTCATGGAGCAGGAATTTTGTTAAAGGCCTGTTCAGTGGCAACAGGTTTAGACTGTCTTTAAAATCTCATAGCAACCAAGGAGCACAGGCAAACACTCCAGAGTTCACTGGAAGAAAGAGGCAGGAGCCCCTTTTGCTTGTCCACTGGGATATAATAAGGTGCTGGTACAAGTGCTTGTGTAACTCAGCTTTTCAAGGCATAAATTGTGTGACAGGGGCAATTCGGTTCCACCAAATGAACCCTCTGAAGTCAAGGTGGCCACAGCTTGTCTTGAGCTGAGCTGAGAAGCGCTAGAACAAATTCCCAGAAAGGAACAAAAGCAGAGGCTCTTTTAAAGACTTCCAAGGATGTTGTATAACTTGTTTAAAAAAAATAAAATAAGCCCAGCCCAGGGTGGTGGGTCACTGTGAGGTTTAACTTCGGGAATGACAGATTGGGTGGGATTGGACTGGCTTTGCAGAGGGAGTTTTTAATTTTTGAGTGTGAATCAGCAACATGTGGTGGGTTTTTAACCATTCACTTCCTCACAGAGGTGTACCAAATGGGCTTCATGAGATTTAATTTAATTTTAATAATAAAGGTGTAGTCTCCCTGGGTGTGAGTCCTGCTGGCACAGGGCTTTGGGCAGCTTGTCTTTCCTTCCAGAACCTGCTCTCACACCATCCAAGCTGCAAAGACCTATTGAAAACCAAACAATTTTGGCTTAATTTCCTTCCTCCTCTCAAGATTTGAGAAAAACAGTGTTTTTATCACGAACAGTGCAAATTTTAACATGGGAAAAAGCAGAATATTGACTCATTTGTTCATCCCTGAGAATTCCTGTTTCATTCTCTGCAAATTCCCATTATAAGTATGACACTTGGGCAGATTATCTGCTTTAGCCATCTCGTTACTGAGGAGGATGTCATATTAATTTCCTTGTCATTTAGTTTTTTCTCATATATGTGGGATCATTTTGTTACAAATGTTATGAATCTTAATGTAAGTCAGTTGGGCTTTGCTTCTGGCATTTAAAAAGACAATGGAAGCAGCACTGAAGTGATCCTGGATTTTCAAGGATCACCAGTTTTCCTCAGAGCTGTGTGGAAGCTCAGATTTGGGAGTTTCTTTTTGGCCAAGCATCTCAATCACGTTGTTTCAGTGGAAGTTCTGCAGCTTTTGGGCCACAAATAGTGCAAGTCATTGAGTTTTGGCTTTGCCCCCACAATCCTTATGAGCTTTAGAGGAATGTTTTGGGCATCTGGAAGACCAGTTTGTGGTTGTAAAGGAGGAACTTGTAAAACTGAACCATCTGAAAGTATTCTCACGACCTGCACTTGTTCTCACATATTGGTGTGTTTTTAGAGCAAACTGCTTTTGTGGCTTCAGCTTTCCTTGAGTCTGCCAAAGGATCCTTGGAGTCCTGCAACAAACTCAGCTGTAGCTCCTCTCCCTCTGAGATCCTCTGTATATTTTGTGGAATTAAGGAACTGTCATTGCCAGTCCTTAACCCACCATGCCCTCAGTGATGCAGCCAGGGAGATGAGGTGGTGTGGATGTGTGAGGGTCACAGCTGGTGCACAGCTGGCACAGCTGGGCTCTGCAGTGCCCTCGGGAGCTGGGGGAGGCTGGGATGGGGATCAATGTCCTGCTCAGACAGGGCCAGGGTGAGACAGTTTCCACGGAGGAGTGTTGAATTAAAGGGTGTGAGAGGAGCTCTCCAGGCAGCCAGGCTCACTGCATTCCTGTGAAATATGGCCTTACAAGTCCTTGAAGGATTTATTGTTTTCCGGGCACTGCTGGATCCAGTCCGATAGGCTGGATGTAGGAAGGAAATGACTCAGTTGCTCTACAGACAAGTGCAGCTTTGAAATTCAAAGAGGCAGGAGACAGCTGAGAGGCTCCAACTCATTCCCATCGGGAGTCAGGCCCTGTGTGTCTGTTACTCCTTGTGCCTGGACTTCTGGTGGGATGGGACAGGGGATGGGAGGGAGGAGGCTTGGCCAGGCAGTGGTCACGATGCCTCAGAACCCTCCAGCCACTGGAGAGCTGGTGACAGAGGGAAGGTGGGGTCCATCAGAGGGGAGAGGCCAGTGGTGGTGGTGGGAGCAGCTGTGAGCTCTGTGCTGGCCTGACCATTGCCAATCGATTGCCATGCTGGGGGCACAGTGTGGGACAGAGCTTGCAGCAGCAACAGCTTCCAGGTTTTTTATGGCATGTTTTCCACCCCTACAGGATGCAGAATGAGCCAGATGAGGAGTTTGGGTGCTCCATCTCCTGTGTCTCCTCTCACCCATGTTGTCCCGATCTGGCCCCATTGGTCCCAATGTTTGTGCTCTGCTCTGAGCTGTGCAGGGATTTCTAGAGCTACTGATTTGGCAAGATAAGCCCAGGCTTTCAGGATGTCTTATCCATCAAAGTGTCCAGACCCTCTTTAGCCTCGTAACTTCTGGCTGATGTCAGATGTGGACGTAAGCAGATGCTTTCTCCATCTTATTATCAGCTTGGTTGGAGAGAGAGAAGTTTCTAAATGACACAGATCCTTAGCAAAGAAACAAGAGTTAGTGTTAAAAATAAAGAAAACAAGACAGCTTGTTTCATCTAAACAGAAGGGTTATTAAACAGGCTTGAATTAATCAGTGATCTGCCAGAACTCTGAAATTGAAAAGCAGGGTAGAGGAGCATGGAGCAGATGAGTGGGAAAGAGCCACTTTCTCGAGTCGACATTGATGTCCAAACACTGTAAGAGAGGAGATGATGATCAGCTGATGAGGTGAGATGGCTCCAGGCTTTGGGGGTCCTTGGCAGGACCTCAGAACATGAGGCTGGGGGCACCTGCTTGTCCACATTGGGACCTTCCGGGCACTTTTGGCCAGGTGGGATCCTGCTGCTGTCCCTGTAGCCACAAGCTCTGTCCGTGGTGGTCACTGGTCATGCTTGATGAAGCAGACTGGGCAGGTGTGAAGCTGCTTTACACTTCCCAGGGTTCAGGTGTCTCAAAACACTCTCAAAAACTGTGTCAAGCCCTGCAGTGATGCCCTTAGAAGAGCAGACAGCCCTGGGTGAAGAGGCTTCAAGAGGTAAAGGCACTTCCTTCGTGTGGCTGATGAAGCTGGTGGTGATTGCAGTTCCCAGCACACACTTCCACTAAGACAGGCCTGACAAGGGCTGGTTAATGATCCCTGAAGGGTTCTTCAGTGCTGTGTGGCCTCTCTCCTGCATCAACCTGTCTACTTCAGTTTTTCTGTTAATTTAAGGGCTTTTGCTGTTGTGTTCTGCCTTTGCAAATCCTTATGATCCCACAGTGGCACGTGGATGATAATTTCTTCCATGTTTGTGGTGGGAATGCCAGTGACTGGCAGCTGGAATCTGGAGTGAAGCAGTGGGCTGGTGCTGGGCTCACAGCAGGGATGAACCTCTCCCTGTGCAAGTTCCTCCACTTCTCACCCTGACAACTCCTGCCCTGATTTGGTGCTGTACCACCCCTGCCCTCCCCGTGTGATGGGTGATAACACCATTCTGGGGTGGCACAGAGCACCACCACCAGTCAACACCTCTCAAACATGCCTGAGTGTGCACAAAGGCAGTGGCATGTTCTTAAGAATTTCAGCACTGCTGGCTGAGCAAAAACTATCGCTGCACAGTTGGGGATTCAGCATCTTAGAACCTAATTTTAACAAATGTACAATTTCCTGGTTTACTTAGGTAACAGCGCTGTGGCTACTGTGTAAATACATCTGGCTGCCGTAGGGAGTGTTGGGGATAACGAACACCACTCGCTGTACGGGGCTGGCACAGCCAAAGGATTTCTCTTTCAGGATTTCTGTTTAATGGAGTGGCTGGGGACCCATTTAATTTGAAGCTGGGGTTCTTCACTTGCCTGTGGTGCACTTGGAGTGAGGCCAGGAGAAGCTGCTGCTTATTTTTCTCCTCCAGTTCGGTGGCCGCTCTGTGATCTTCCCCCGTGTAATATTCTCTTGTAATAAACTGCAGCTGGATGTCACCTGGGGAGACAGTGCTAGGCTGAGGCTCGGGAGATAAAACTCCTTGCTTTGCCACTGGGACCTTTTGACTAGCCCTGGGCAAATCATTTAATCGTTTAATCTACTTGCACCTAAGGTCAGCATCCATTAAATTCCATTTTGTTGGGAATAAAGTCCATGAATAATCAAACGATGTTCAGGTGCACCAGTGAAGAGGTGGATAAAGCTCAGTCTATCAGGACCCAGGTAAGAAACTAGAAAAAGCATTTTCTAAGGCACATACTGACCTAGATAGCCTGGAGGGCTTGTGGACTCAGTTTCTGGGGGTCCTTAAGGACAATTCAGAGAAACATCACTTGAATTATGGTTTTAACAGCTATTCTCTGCAGCAGGAGGCTGGATTAGAGACTCACAACTTTCTGGCCACAAATTTTCGTGATTTAATATTATACAAAGCCAGTGACCTGTTCACACAGGTTTGGCTGAACCCCAGACTTCCCCGATCTTGAAGAAACCAGCTATGAAACTTCAAAAGTGTTAAATTTCTCCTTTGTCTCACACTTCAAGGCAACCAGAAAAATAAGGGTCTGTTCTGCTCTGTGCTCCAGTGTGTCATGTTGTCACCAGCCTTGAGTCTGTCCTCAGGGACTGCCTGGTGAATAAAGTCCTCTTTTCCCAGCACCTCTCTTGATGCAAGGTAATTTATAAGCTATTTCACAGCAGTGTACTTGAAGCTCACTAGCTGCCAGCTGTGGTTTCTCAGATAGCAGGTGTCAAGTGTCAGCACAGGGAAAGAAAAAGGTGTCTAATTTCTGCCACCGAGGTGTCCGGGGTTGATTATGAATTTTTGTGGACGCCTTTTGGGGTTGGTGGGTTAAATGACTCCAGCTGTGATGCACAGCTGGGTGTGAGCCACACTGGAGCCACAGCTGTGGTCCTGCTTTGGATTTGCCAGAGGAGCCAGTGCTCCCTTGGAGACAGGGATGAGCTTGGCAGTGTTAAAGAAATGCCTCTTGCTGTGTTGCAGGGTGTTTCAGCATCCTTGGGGGGCAGAGGCAGCAGTGCCTGTGTTTGCTTGTCATCACTCAGGGGGGAGCAGCCCTGCTCTGCTGAACAGCCTCTGAGGTCACTTGGTTTTCTCAGCTGGGAGGAGGCTGAGGTCAGACCTCATCGGGGTCTGCAACTTCCTCATGAGAGGCAGCTCCAGTCTCTGCTCCCTGTGACCAGTGACAGGATCCAATGGGGTGGTAAGAAGATGTGCAAGGGGAGGTTTAGGCTGGATATCAGGAAAATGTTCTTCCCCCAGAGGGTGGTTGGGTGCTGAACTGTCTCCCCAGGGTTTGGTCACATTCCCAAGGCTGCCAGAGGTCCAGGAGGGTTTGGACAACAGGGACAGGGTGGGATTGTTGGGGTGTCCTGTGTGGGACCAGAAGTTGGACTTCAGTGGCCCTTGTGGGTCCCTTTCAACTCAGGATATTGTATGATCAAAGAGTTTGAGTAGAGTTACACCAAGAAGTGCTAAACCAGTGCCTTACACATCCTGTACTACAGCAGTTTATTTCTGGTAACTTCCTTTTGAGTTTTTCATGGATGGAACATCTGAGTGCCTCATGTATATAAGAATTATACCTCTTTCACAGATGGAACAACTGAGGCTGAGTAACATGACTTGTCCAGACCTGTTCAGCAAGTCTGGAACAAAGCCAGGAGTAACTCCAGGACAGGGTGCTGTGTTTTGCCCTCCAAACTGCAGCTGCAAAGATGGGGTCCCTCCCTGGGCTTTTCTGTTTCTCTGGAACTGTTGGGATCTGTGTGCACCAGGAGATGGGGGAGAGGTGATTTGCACAGTGTGTGTTGCATAAACAACATCTGAGGTCTGGACAACATGAACAAATTTTGTGCATAATTCATGCAATCGTGTTTGTTATCAGGGAAATGCCTTTTCATGGCTGGGTTCTGTTCTTCCCCTCCTCTTCCTTGTCCCAGGCCTGGAGGAAGCAATAATCACAATACTGTATTTTGCCCTCTTAACTCTTTCTCAGAAAGCTGCCGAGGCTGTGAAATACCATCCCTGTGAATAAGCAGCTCTGGGGAAGTGGGGATGCAGCTCCTGGAGCAATTCCTGCCAGTGGCTGCCAGCACAGCAGGGACAGGCAGTGCCCAGATGTGAGGCATGAAGGTGGATTTCAGTCCAAAACCTAAAGGGTTCAGAGTTTCAGGTTATGCTTTAGGAAATCTTGGTATTTTTCATCCCTGTGGTGCATTAACCTCTGGAAAAACCTCAGACCCGACTCCAGGCACCTCACTGGTGATTTATAGCTCATTCTTATTGTTGTTAGAGTGAAAATATTAAAAATAAAAAGGCAAAGAAAAGGTGGTAGGTGCCAAAGCTCCCCACAGCACTGCTCTGGGATGGCCAGGGAAATCCTCTCCTTGGGGCATGGATTTGCCAAGGTTTCTCTTGCTGGAGAAATGGGTGAAGACCCTGAGAGCAAGGAAAGGAGTTGTGTGAGTGGATGGACAAGTTTCTGCTGGATAAGGGGGGATTTGGCAGCGTGAGGCTCATCTGGCAGCAGTGGCTTGGTCAAGGAGGCAGGACTGAGGATCCAGACCTCTGCTCTGGGCTGGGAACATCCATACCTTGATTAGACAGTTTGGCTCAGAGCTTTTGTCTAATTAAGCCAAAACCATATTAATTGTTGTAAGGTCTTCCTCCATAGCTGACAAATAAGTCCCGAATATCACCCCTGCAAAGGGGACAAGTCACTGTGGCAGCTTTAATGGCTGGAAAGGTTTCACAGGAAAATTCCCAATGGGCTCCAGGAGGGGATGAGGACCCAGCACATTTGTTCTCACTTGCTACAAAGAAATGGCCAAATTTGTGGCTTTTTTTTTTCTCCTCATTCCACTTGGCAGTTACAATATAGAGCCAATGCAAAGAGAAAGGGTCAGGCTGGTGCAAGGGTGAGGTTTGTTCTTGTCTTTTGGTTTATATAGTGTAGCCTGCCCTTTTGGTGACCCTTCTGATAATTCTGGGGGGTTTCTGACAGCCTGGTGACCTGCAGGGGAGGTCAGCAGTGTGAGCCAGCCGCTCTCCCCGCTCCCGGCCTCGCAGCAATGAATCTTATTTGACTATAAAAAGCAGAAAGGACAGAATCCACCTCCAGCTTAGAAAGCAATCACAGGCCTCCTGCCCCGCTCTCTGCAGGCTCTGTTATTCCTCAGGAGGGTTTATTCAGTAAGATAAGTCCCCCAGGCCATGTGCCCTTAGGAGAAAAGCCCTAGTAGGTTTTATTGCCTGCTCCACTCCCCTTGTGCGAGTGGTTGGGGAACCTGGTGGCCTCTGGGCAGGGGCAATGCAGGGACAGCTCAGAAAAGCATGTGGCACTGGGATGCTGGGACTGGGAGGGTGGAGGTGAGGATGTGGGAATTGGGTCAGTGCAGATCCTGGGGTCAGTGAGGGCGCTGGGGTGGTGTGGAAGCTTTGCTGCGTTCTGGAGGTACCTGCTCTGCAAGGGATGGAATATCTCAGGGTGCAGGGCCTGACAGAGCAGAGGCAATCAGTGAGGGCACAGTGATGCTGTGTATAAATCACTGCTCACGAGACCAACCCTACTCCGAAAGAAAAGACACCGTCACCACAAAGCAAACACAGCTGCCGCACTGGTGACATCAAAATTGTTCCTTTGATCCGTCATTTTCCACAGGAGATTCTCTTTTTGGTTTTGCTTTAATTTTCCTTTTTATTGCCTGTGGTTTCTTTTTTTTTTTTTGGTGTGCACAAAATGCCACTAATGACAAACTGTGGTGCCCGTGAGTGAGTGACAGCTGAAATAAGAGAAATGACTAATCGTGCCTCCTGAAGCCCTGTCGCATGGAGATTAAATGAGCCCTTTTTTCTTCCCCCCTCAATGAGAATCACGGGCATTTGAATAATAATATTATAGTCTCCATTAGGATGACAGTGGGGGAAAAAATCGGCTCAGACCTGTGATTATTCCTTCAATCTAATAATTATTTAAATACCAGATAACTCCTTTCAGCCTAATTGAGGCCTTTCAGCTGCTTGGGTTTATATTGTGTCCCTGAATTTACTCTCGCTTTCACCTTGCGTTACTAATAGCTTCAGATTGCCTTTAAGGCTGTATTTTAAACTGTCTCCCAAAAAAAAAAAAAAAGGAGGAAAAATTAATGATCAAATAGTATTAAGGATCAGGGTTACAATTTCCCTGGTGTTTAACTCCCCAGGTGTTTGGCCATCCCCAAACTCCTCCATAGGGAATCCTACAATGGTTTGGGTTGGAAGGGACCTTAAAACCCACCTCGTTCCACCCCCTGCCATGGGCAGGGACACCTTCCACTGTCCCAGGTTGCTCCAACCTGGCCTTGGACACTTCCAGGGATGGGGCAGCCACAGCTTCTCTGGGCAGCCTGTGCCAGGGTGTCCCCACCCTCATAGGGAAGAATTTCTTCCTAATACCTGATCTAAACCTTGTTTGCAGTGGGTTTCTATATGGCTGAACCCTGCTCAATCCTGCACCCCTATATAGCAGGCAGTGGGGTAGTGGGAGCTGCAGGAGCTGCCCGCAGGGGTGACACAGGACTGGGGATGGCTCATAATCCCCAGCGTGCTCAGGGAGGATGTCAGATCATGGCCATGCTCTGTCATGTTCAGATAATGTTTGAAAGCACAGATTCTTCTTCCTGGATGATCTCTCTTGCCGTTGGCAGTGGCTGTTCACAAATACTCTGCAAAACCTTCACTGTAAGGCACAGCGTGGAAGTTGGGCTTCAGCTGACAGCTCTGCTGCACAGCAGCTCCAGACTCTGCTGGATTTGTACTGTCTCTGGATGAAAACGTTGCTGAAAAAGATATAAACCTGCAGTGGTCGAAGTGAAGAGCTGCTGTTGTCCCATAGGTGAAGTTGTATATAAAATTTAATTATTTAATTGCTTTTATTTCTAGCTACACTGTTGTTTTATCACTTTGCAGTGGAACAACTTTTTGAAAATTGGAAAATTCTGAGCTTTATAGCAGAGCCTCCCTGTTCTCTGCAGAATCTCTCACTTTTGGGGTTTCCCTTGAACCAGAAGCCTCTCTGGGACCATGTCCCAGCACTTGCTTTGGGGCACTGTGGTGTTCCAGGCAAACCTGCTCTGAGATCCCTGTGCCCCAAGAGCAGGTTGTTGGTTCCCACCACAGGCCACTAGCCCTGGCATAGGTGGGCAGCATGAACAGTCTTCCTCCAGCAGATCCTTGTGAGCCATTTTGAAATATTCTGGATTCAAAGAACAGTTTCGGGATGTTCAGTCAGAAATGGGAAGAGCCAGGAGGTCACCCTGGTGCTGCTGTGGCATGTTGGGGAATGTAGCATGAGCAGCTGTTCTCTGCCACAACCCTCCAAACAGCAAGAAGGATGAGGCAGGGTCTGTGCCCTCCCTGGGAGAGAGAAACTGCCTCAGCTCCAGGTGGGAATTAAGAGACTGGCAATAAGGAGCAGCCAGGGAAATGTGTCCCTGAGCAGAATGAGAAACCCATTACCTCTCTCTTTCTCCTGTCTTGTCAGTGACAGGGAGACATGCAGCCCAGGGACAGAGCTCCTTTGTCACCTCTCAGGAACACCCGGCTCCGGCTCCCGGCGGTAACAAGCCTAAAGAGCAGCCGTTCAGTGACACTCACTCATGAGCTCAGTGCGGGCTTTCAGCGGCGTGAATTATTTTAAATACCAAAACAGAGATCAGCATCAATCAGATCGGTGGGTGCCTGCAGGTGAGGGCAGCAGAGCGGGGGAACAGCCTCCTGTGTTTGCACACAGGGCAGAGGATGGAGCCACAGCTGCAGAGGGCAGGATTACTGCTCTGTGTGTGCTGGGGACTTGCACAGCCGTGGTGGGGGGTGAAGGGACTTCAGTGCAGAGAGGGCAGGTGGAATGATGGCTCATCCTCAGCTTTTTCCCAGGGCTGGTGTGACCCTGAGGTGGTGGAGAATGTCTCTCCCCAGGGCAGGCTGGGGCTCATAAATGCATAATTTGGGATAAAGGAGAACTTTGTGATCATTTTCTGAGTCTGTGTGGCCATTCCATACCTGGGATCAGGTTGAGCAACCTGGTCAAGTGGAAAGTGTCCCTGGTCGTGGCAGGGGAGTAGAATAAGATAAGATTTAAGGTCCTTCCAACCCAATCTGTTCTATGATGATGAAAGTGGTGATGAGCAAGGCTGAGGTCAAGTCAGGAATACATATTACAGTCAGGTCTGGACATAACATAGATGAGACACAATTCAGTGACCTTCAGGAACATTTGTGGTGACAAGGAGGGTACAGAGGATGCTCTCTGAACCCTTATGTGGTGCCCACCTCAGTGTGTTGTGGTGGTGGTCCCATGGCACCTCTCAGCTGGGTCTTTCCTACTGTGCAGGATGCCAGGGTGTCATTGTCACAGCTTCTTTGTGAGAGCCCAAAGTGCTGCTGGAAGTCTGTGGCTAATCTGGGACCCCAGCCCATACCTCTTGCATGGGGTGGTCCAAGCCAGACCTACCTTAGATGAGAACAGGTATGGAAATGCAGGGATTTGGACTGGCTTTATTCTTTGTATTGTTGTGAGGGGAATCTCCCAGTTTAGCAGAGGTGCTGGTGACAAGGTGTGGTGGGCAGAGGGTTATAAGGGTCCTTTCCAACAGCTCCTGTGCCTGCCTGGGCGCGTGCTGTGCGGAAGGGTGGCTGGAATGCTCTGATGTAAACACGCCTCATGCTGCCTGAGTGTCTCCGAGGCAAGCACATGCTTCCTAAGGAAATTCCAGCCTGGTGATTCCTAATTCAGCCTGGCAGCTGCCTGCGCAAGCTGGGGGGATGGGGATAGGGATCAGCAAGCCCAAATGAGGTCTAGGTGCTTTGAGAGCACCAACAAAAACAAAACAAGAACCAAACCTGACTGGTTTTGTGCCTCATTTTTACATAGATTGTGGGCAAAGGTTTCCAGCTCGAGTCTTACCTTGTCTGTGTGGGTGAAAATACATCGGTTGAAGAAGACTCTGCTTCTAACTGTTATCCGCAGAGCTATTGGAAGGTTGTATGGGTAATTTGATTGTCATTGAGTCTTCTGGACCCAGAGTCCAAGCTGTCTCTTTGTGTAGGTTTTAGTAATTGCCTGCAAGTTTTTTTTTTAGAGCAGGAAATTTGTCTCCCACATTGATAGACTCTCCCCTGCATGTGGCGCTGCTGGCAGGGTTTGGTGGCTGATCTAACTACATGCTTCCACCTTGGTGGCAGCTGCTTTTTGGCAGTAAAGTACCTTGTGAAGGCTGGGAGAAGTTTCTGCCTAAAAAGCATCAGCTTGAGGCACTTCTGGCTCTGGGGTAGAGGGAGATGCTGGTGCCTTCGATGTGTATGTGCTCAATGAACTTCTTCCTCAGGTTTCTAAATTAAATCAGAGAGGGTTTTAAGGTAGAAAACACTTTTTATTTCCTCTATTGCTTCCAACAACACACCCTGCAGGAGACATCCTTTTAGCCAAGATTGCAAATGGATGGTTGGATGTGTGAGCTGTGGGCTTTGTCTTGGGCTGGAGCTGATTATCCCCTCCCATGGCTGAGCAGAGCACGTTATAAACAACTAAACCACAAAACACATTAACATGCAGAGACGGAACCAAGCAGCAAAACTGAACTGTTGACCAGTGAGTTAGGAGACCTGCTTAATTCTTTTTGTGCTTAGAGACATCCTCACTTTATCTCAAGGACAGTGTAATTAGAAAGCCTTCTTTGAATTTTATCTGCAGGGCACACTGGATCTAATCCTTTGCTCTGTGTGGTTTTTTTCCACAGAACCATGTGAGGGACATTGCCAGGGCTCAGGACACGCACAGGGGACACGAAGTTTGCCTTTCCCAGGATGGATCAGAGGAAGAACTGGCCTCGGGTACTGGACTCTGATGGCTGGTCAGTGGTTTTGCTCTGTCTCTTCCTGGCATCACTCTCCCGAAACGTGTCCAGCAATGCCTTGTTCAGCACTTTCCACTCTGAGAACCGGGACTGGACGTTCAACCACCTGACTGTCCACCAAGGCACCGGAGCAGTCTACGTTGGGGCTATCAACAGGGTTTACAAGCTTTCAGGTAACCTGACCATTTTGGTGGCTCACAAAACTGGTCCCGAGGAGGACAATAAATCCTGCTACCCACCCCTCATTGTCCAGCCATGCAGCGAGATCCTCACCCTCACCAACAACGTCAACAAGCTGCTCATCATTGACTACTCCGAGAACCGGCTGCTGGCTTGTGGCAGCCTCTACCAGGGGGTCTGCAAGCTGCTGCGCCTGGATGACCTCTTCATCCTGGTGGAGCCCTCCCACAAAAAGGAGCACTACCTCTCCAGCGTCAACAAGACGGGCACCATGTACGGGGTGATCGTGCGCTCGGAAGGTGAAGATGGGAAGCTCTTCATCGGCACAGCGGTGGATGGGAAGCAGGATTATTTCCCCACCCTCTCCAGCCGCAAACTTCCCCGGGACCCAGAGTCATCGGCGATGTTGGATTATGAGCTCCACAGTGACTTTGTCTCATCCCTCATCAAAATCCCCTCAGACACCCTGGCCCTCGTTTCGCACTTTGACATCTTCTACATCTACGGCTTTGCCAGCGGCAACTTTGTCTATTTTTTGACTGTGCAGCCAGAGACCCCCGAGGGCGTCTCCATCAACTCTGCCAGCGACCTCTTCTACACCTCTCGCATCGTCCGTCTCTGCAAAGACGACCCCAAGTTCCACTCCTACGTCTCTCTGCCCTTTGGCTGTGTCAAGGGGGACATGGAGTACCGCCTCCTGCAAGCAGCATACCTGTCCAAGCCTGGAGAAGTGCTGGCCAAGTCCCTCAACATCACGGCCCAGGAGGATGTCCTCTTTGCCATTTTCTCCAAGGGGCAGAAGCAGTACCATCAGCCACCCGATGACTCGGCGCTCTGTGTGTTCCCCATTCGCACCATCAACGCTCAGATCAAGGACCGCCTGCAGTCCTGCTACCAGGGGGAAGGCAACCTGGAGCTCAACTGGCTGCTGGGGAAGGATGTCCAGTGCACTAAAGCGGTAAGGATGCTCTGCATGTTGGCCGTGGTAGCCCTTGAGAACCAGGGTTAACACTTGGCCCTGTGGAACACGAGCTTGCAGAATAAGATCAACCTTTCTGTGCCTTGGTTTCCCTGAATGCAGAGCATTCATAGTCCTCTTCCCCTTTAACCCATGTTCTTATCATAAAATTGTGATGACAGTGAGGGAAGGGGTGTCATTAAGGCAGGCAATTAAAGGTGTGCAGCTTGCTGGAAGTCCTTGCTGTTCCCAGCCTGGAGAAAGCTGGAGGAAGTTTCTCACTCTTCCTGAGCAGGAGGGTGGTATCAACAGACTAACAAGATAAATACAAATGACAGTTGTGTCTTTTGTATTTTTAGTCAGCTGATTTTAATCTTGATTCACATGCAGGTTGTCCCTGGTCTGACTTGGGAATCCCTGGGGCCTTCTTTTGTCTGGCATATTAAATTCAGCTGCTGGGAAGAGAAAAAAATGGGTTAAATGAAATGAAAGAAGGACGAGGAAGAGACTCGAGTGCTGGCTTGCACAGGGAGACTCATCCCATCACTATTACAACTTGATGTGCTTGAGCATTCAGTAGTTAATGTCCCTTGTGGAAAATAAGTGGATGGCAGTCCATGTGAAGGCAAGCGGCCACCCATGTCACCACCTGCCATTGATGCCATGTAGGAATTCACTGGAGCAATCTCAGCTGAAGTGGTTTAATAACACTTAGCTGTCAGCAGAATGATTTTCCCTTGCTCATGGCAAGTGGTGCTCCAGGGAGAAGCCAGCATCTACATTTCAGGTGTTGTAGAAAGGAAACTGAGGCACAGAGAGGTGGTTTGTAGGAGAGTGCACAATTGGGAGGTAGAAGGAACAAAAGTTCATCTTCCCACATAGCACCTGGGCAGTTTGTTTTTGCAGAATCCATGCCCTGGCTGCTCACTCACCTTTCCAGGGTGTGGGATCAGCCACATCCAGGTGTTCCCCAGCCTGTCCCACACCACTGCTGGCACTGGTGCAAGCTGTCAGCAGCAGGGCTGGTATGGTTTTCAAGGAAAGCCTTTCCTGATATGGGCATGCTGGGCACCTCTCTGCTTGTCTGGAAATCAGGTTGAGAGGAGATGAAATCATCAGGAGAGTCCCTTCATGGCCATGCTGTGGGGCTGAACCCATGAGAAACTTAGTAGATGAGTGGAAATGTCTGTTGGATTTAGGGTTCCTCCCTAACACAAACACATTTTGGAGCAGCTGTAGCCTGTCTTGGCCTCGGGCAGTGAAGGGAAGAAGCCTCTGGGGACAGTGGCTGAAGCTGGCAGGGTCCTTATGCAGAGGGTGGCACTGCCAGCTCCCCTCTGTGACCCCGAGTGTGTGGGGCTGCCCTGTGCTCTGCTTCACTCACAACTGCTCCAAACCTTGTCTTTCCAGCCAGTCCCCATCGATGACAATTTCTGTGGGCTCGACATCAACCAGCCCCTGGGGGGCTCAACCCCAGTGGATGGGGTGACACTCTTCACCTCCAGCCGTGACCGCATGACTTCTGTGGCTTCCTATGTCTACAATGGCTACAGCGTGGTGTTTGTGGGGACTAAGACTGGCAAGCTGAAGAAGGTAAGCTTGGGTCCATGGCTTCAGAGAGAGAGGATCTGTTTTTCTCCTCTCTCAGGAGACTCTGATGTGCGTCACTGCTGCTGTGTCTTACACACACTTGGGGACACACAGTGGGGAACACACTTGTGTTCCCCAGTGTGAAGCTGGGAATCAAGCAGGAGCAGAAATCACAGGGTTTGTGTCACAAAAAACCTTGCACTGGTGAGGCAGAGTTCATCCCTCAGCACTGTTAGCACAGAGGGGTATTGCTGTGGTTTGTTTTGAAGTGCCAAGCTCTGGGAGAGGTGCAGTGGAAGCAGGTTCCTCCTGGAAAAGGGACGAAATGAGGCCATGCAGTTGCTCAACTGCACTCCAGCTCCAGAGCATCCCCTTCCATGGGCTGAAGGCACCTTGCTGTGCTTCCAGCCAGCGAGTTCCCTCAGGAGCAGCAGAGTAATGTGGATCTCAGCCTCAGCCAGCTCCTCATGCACTGTCTCCCTGTGTTTTACATATTCGTTGTCTGGGACATTTTGCATTTTATCATTCAGTGACCTGTCAGGGCAATAATGGGCCAGTCTGACTGAAGTGAGGAGCTGGCTTGGAACCTCAGCACACTGTATCCAAGATCTTGGATCATTCCTTCTTTTTGACACACTGATGGGAATCTTGCAATTGTTGATTCCCAGCTGTTCTTCTGCAACTTGTATAGAAGACTGTGAGTTAGAAAGCTTTTGGTGATGGCAGAATTGCTGGTGGTGGCAGGATGTTTGGTCATGGACAGATAGGAATGGGTTAACTTGGCTGCTTTTGGAACCAAGCCTCAGGGCAAAGTCCTACTGCTTCCCTCTGCCAGTTGGATGATTGATCAGTCCTGGAAAATAGCACTCCTTGCTTTCTGCATCAAAAACACTGGTGCTACTTGCCCAGGGCAGAGATACTCCTGCTGGTTCCCTCCCTAGTGAAGGGGTCTGGGGGGGCTTAGGTGAGAGTCATAGAATGGTTTGGGTTGGAAGGGACATTTTATCTTGTTCCAACCCCCTGCCATGGGCAGGGACACCTTCCTCTAGACCAGGCTGCTTCAACCTGGCCTCAAATGAGTTTTAGGATTTTGACGTCCAACCAGGATTTTCCCACTTCTGAGTCATAAAACCACAAAATATTTTGAGTTGGAAGGGACCTCTCTTAGGAGTTCCATATTTAAAATGAGTGTGGAAGTGGCCTTGGGGTGTAAGCAGAGGTGTGTGAGACCCTTGTTGGTCTTTAGAACTGGAGCTGCAGTTGGAATCCAGTTCATCAGTGGGTGCTGGAGTCTGATCCAGCTCCAGCAAAAACAGCCTGAGAGATGCTGCTCTGGAAGGCTGAGAATTCTTCAAATTAACCTCCGATATAAATGATAGCATTAGATGAACCTGTTAAATGCAGACCCTGCCTCATCTGGCCAGGGAAAGAGTTAACAAATGTAATCAACAGCAGGCTGTTAATTTTTTGTGTCCTTAAGCAGCAGGGAATTTCTTCCTCATCTATCCAGGAAGATACAAGGACAGGCAGATACTACACTTGAATGTCTGCATCATTTTAATTACATCAGTTCATTAATATTCATTCAGCACTTTACAAGTGCTGAGTAGTAGTAAATTAGGTGCCTCCCTGGTGCCTCTCGAGTGTCAGTGGGGCAATTTTGAATGTGAGGGAGAGGGGGGTTGTAAGCAGAGCCCCTCACTTCCCAGCTCCCCCCTCCATGGCACAGGGGAAAGCTGAGATTTTTTTAGCTAAATGGATGGAAGAGGAGCCCTCAGAACATCACAAATGCACATGCCAAGCTTCGAGCCAGCCAGCCAGCCTGGTGTGCAGGGTTTTGGGGAGGAGAGGGGAGTTCCCTCATTTGGAGGCAGTAAAAGCAAACAGCCTGTGCTTGTACACGAGGTATTTACAGTCCTGTTCCATGAATTATGTGGGATTACAGAAGAAGCAGTCTCTCCAGCAGGGCTTAATTCCTATGCTAGTCTACACTGAACACCTTTTTGATGCAAAGTTAATCAATTCATGCTTCACTGTCCAGGAGGAGGGCTGTGGAATCCTTCACCTGTTGGAAGAAAATGTGTCAATTTCTGGAGCAAATTCATACCAGATATTCACTATAGTCAGGCTTTCATGTCATCTGTCCTTATTTAATGTGTATCAGATCTGCCTGCAGCTGATGGGATCCAAGCCCCCGTTATCATTGTCTGGAGCAATCACCGCCCATGGGGCTGAGGATGTTGTTGTTCTCTAACTTGTGGTTGTCCTGTCTACACCTTTAGTAAATCCTTCTTTATTTGACACATGGAATTGTCTTTTACATGGCACAAGAGAGGCCAGGTGAAGTGTAGGAAGCAGCTTTGCACTGAACTGTGTTGCTCGTGGGGCTCTTGCTGCAGAGGAGGCGTTGAAGACCCGGTGGGAAGTTGACAAGTTGTCTCCAGTTTTTGTGCCTGTTCCAAGACCAGACATGTCTCAATGTCAGTGAGCACTCGATGCTCAGGACTGTTTCCATATCTCTTATTCCCCATCTGTGAAATGAGGATGGTAAAAATGTACACACCTCTGTAAGTGCCAGAGATTTGTGGATAGATGCCTTATCCCCCTGGTCTCCTTCATATCCTCCCCTGTTGCATATCTGCCCACACAATTAACGTCTGAAAGCCACGTCACACCCATTCCCTCACCCACAGCTGTTGATTTCCTTTGGAAACAAGCTGGTCCTCAGCCTGGAGTTTCAGAGAGTGGAATGCTGAAGGTTCCCAAGCCTCTTCCTGCCCAGATATCCCTGCCTGCACTCTGGTACAGCCATATGTTGTCCAGCTCTACCCTTTTCCCTGTTTCCTGAGTACATTTGCAGCCCTTTCCTGCTCCTTCCAGCAGCCAGCACTGGCTGAGGTGTGAGGAATAAATTCTCTGTCTGCTGGGAAGCAACGTGGAGCCCTGTGGCAAGGCTGGCAGCTTTCCCAGCCTGAGCTCACCTCTTGCTTTGCTGGTTTTGGAGCCCTGCAGGGTCCAGTCAATGCTGGCAGCCCAGGCAGGTCTCCCATGGAGTCCTCACAGCCCGGCTGTGGGATCGGCAGAGCTGCATCAGAGGAGTGTCAATACCAGAGCTGTGACAAATAAATCAATAATATCAGATAAATCAGTCCACAGTGAATTTGGCATCACTCCTGCAGGGAAGCAGAGTGATTGCTGGGGTCGGGCTTTGTGTTCAGGTGGAGGGTGTGCTTGTAGCTGCTGTGCCTCACACAACTGGTGATACTGGTTTGTGCTTTGCCTGTCCTTGGTTACTGTTGAAGGGAGAAGGGTGAATCGATGGATCTATTTTCCATTAAAACTCAGTGCTGGAGGAGGAGTTTTCTTGCATAGCCCTGGCTCTGCCAGCTCACTGCCTCTCATTGCAACCCACCAATATGTGGTGGAGATTCAGGGAGGACTCATGGGCCTCTTGGTGCAAATCCTGTACAAAATGCCTGCATCCCCATAACCCCCCACCTCCTGCTCCTGCTGTTTTTGACAACCACTGCTCTCAGCAGTTTTATCTAAGTGGGTGAAAAGCAAAGGTGCTGCTGATGACATGACCTTTTGGGTAAAGCACAGATAGATGGAATGCAGTTCTCCCTCCAGCTCTCCTTCCAAAGCATCTCAGCTTCCTGGCTGGGGGAGCAAGAGGCAAGAGGATCACGTTAGATATAGATATTCTAATCATTTGGAATTGTGGATTCTTCCAATAAAACAATTTTCATGGAGCAAAATTAAAAGGGACATTAATGCAACAGTTAACAGCAACTATCTGCTGGGGGGGAGATGTGTCAACTTGCTTGTTCTGTTTATGGGCTTCATACAATTCCATCAATATTGATGTGTGATGCCTTTGATTTTGACACTAATCATTGCTATGAATTAAATTTGCAGCCATATAATTAGGACTGCTATTAATAGGGCCTCAAGCTAAGCACTGCTGTGCTAGTTGTCTTTTTCCTGATGGAAAACGGCATCCACGGAACTCAGTTAATGTGGTTTGCCTGGTAGATGCTGAGACTGATGTGAAAATTACACTTGCTATATTTAGAGGGGCTCCTCTGAAAGGCAGATGCATAGGGAAGGTCCAGCTTGGAGGTTTCCCAAGACTTGTTCTGGAGTTGCCTTAAACTTCTCAGTAGTTTGCTGCTCTTAAGATACGTAGTGGGAGAGAGAAGGATTGCAGGGAGAAAAAAGTAACCCTCAGTCTGAAGGGCTGCTGATGCCTTGTTTCCATCTTGTCTCCCCTTCTTCATGCAAATCATCCCATTTCTTTCTCCTGCCCACTGCTGATTCAACTCTCTGTCCCTGTGCATGCCTGGTTTCATCTCATCAGGCTGAGCACAGTGGCTGGGATAGCAGTGAGGCTCACCACTAAAAATCAATCTTGTATTTCATCCCGAGAGGTCTGTTTCTTATTAGATCTAATAAATCAGTGAAGTGCCCTTCATTCAGCTTGTCAATGGAGGACATTGTTTGTGATCAAGAATAAATAAATGTCTTTTCTGTGTCTGACAGTGCTGTCTAGGTATTATTTTGCCATCATGCTGTTTATGCTGGCTGGAGGAAAAATGCAGTTCCTGCAGCCTTGCCTACCTTCCCATGAGCTCTGAATGCTCCTGGGTGGTACATGTGAGGGAAAAACAGGAACAGTGACACTGTACCTGGTTTTCACCCAGCACTGAGTTGCTCAGTGGTGATAAGGACTTAATCTTGGAGATGCTGGAGGTGTGAGGCATTGGCTGTATAAACTCCAGTGCTCCAGGCAAGAGCCCAGGTGTGGTTATTTCTGGTGCCCTGAGGTGAAGAATAGCATTGGCATCTCAAATCACACTCAATCCTCCTGGATAAATGGGCATCAAACGTTGCTCTGAACACCTGTAACACTGTCCCAACAGCAGCTGCACTGGGCATGGCTCAAATCCATCCAGCAGGGAAGGTCACCCCCAAAAAACTGCTTGGGATCTGTGTCCAGGAGAAGTGCTACGGAGAAACACACAGTGCTGTGACTCGTTTTCCTGATTGGAAACACACTCCTGTTCACCTCTTGAATTCCTGGATGTGTGGTGCAATGCCTGTCCTTGCTCCCAACCTCCACTTTTCCAAGGGGCAGTGACAACTGATTGGATTACGCAGCCAGGGGAAAGGCGAACTGTAAGTGTGTTGTTACGTCTTGGGACGTGATAGTTTTATTCAGCTTGGCTGATTTAATCTGTTCCATTAGTGGGAATAAAATAGGTCTTTCACAATGAAATATATATGTCCGAACCTGTCCTTAAATGACTTCATTCTATGGATGGTTATCTCATTCTTTTAATTTATCCTTTATTATCGCCCCCACACGCACATTCTGTGGCACTTTAGGCAAAAGTCAGTTGCATCAGCGAGTAGAGAAGCCAAGAGGACATGAGGCTGTTATTGAACAGATGAAAATCATCCATTTCAGGTGCTTTTCAAAGAGTGAAGCCTGGTTTTAGCTGTAGGTTGTAAGGTCAGGGGCTTTGCTGTATCCGTGATCATTCCATCACCCTCAGAGCACAGATCTCCAGATTCCAGCAGAGGTGTAACATGGCAGATGGTTCTTGTTTGACTGAAGTTGTTTAATTGAGGGGTCTGAGAAACAAGTCTCTGTTTCTTGCCCTAGGATGTGAAATAAGGGGTTATTTGTATAGTACTTTACTGCTGGTGGTTGCTCTGGTGTGGTCAGAGGAGCTGGGTTTCGTTTTCTCCCTAAACATTTTCCAGCCTCAGAAATTAATTCCTTTGTGCTTCCATCTGTGTAAACAGGGTGCTGTCAAACTGTGACCTCAGAACGGGTCCCCAAAATGCCTCATGGTCCCTTACATTTGTTACTGTTCATAGCCAGAGGTTGAGTCTTTCTTATTACTTGGAATCTGTGCAAGGGAATACGAAAAGTGATGGAAGGCAGAGGGGAGCACTGGTGTGTGTTTTGGGGCAGGACAAGGGACAGGGCTGTCAAGTCCCTCTAAACTGGTTTTGAGCATTCAGGAATGTCCCTGTCACCTCTTAGTGGCATGAAATTGGTCTCTTCTTCTCTCAGCATCACTTCTCTGGTTCTGTTATCTGTTGCCTGCCAGAGCAAGTAAAATAAGAAAAAACTGAGAAGTTGGCACATATTTTTATAGCTGCTGGAGAGAGAAGGGGCAGGTGTTCAGGAAATGCTGTGGATGTGAAATCGAGCCAGGTGGGCTCCGAGTGTGCTTTAATCTTGTTTCTTGGCTTCTGAGATGGGGATGACTGGGCCTTGTGCAGGTTCAGACACCTTGAAAAATCAACCTGAAATTTTGGAGGGCAGAGATTACATTTTGTTCAGTTCTAAATGAAGTGGAGCTAGTGAAGACTGGATAGCCTCATGCATGGAATACATCCTGCTTCAAGGATCATGGAATGGTTTGGGCTGGAAGAGACCTTTAAATGCCATCTAGCCCAACCCTCCTGCAATGAGCAAGGACACCATGAACTAGACCAGGTTGCTCAGAACTCCATCCAACCAAGGGTTTTTTTTTTATCATATTTAGAAGATAATTAATCCCCACACCTTTTCTAAGGGATATTATCTCCTATATGAGCATAAAGTGAGGCAGAAGTTATTCCTCCTCTGTTTAGCTATGTTTTCATCTAGTTCAATAATGAGTTTCTTCTTGAAGTGAACTTGGTGGAAAATATCAGGAAATACCAACCTATTTTGTGACTTCATTTTAGTTTTTCTGGCTGTCCTAGCTTTCCTCTGAGTATAAATCTGAAGGAGCTGCTGTGTTCTGCATGTTGTTGGTTTTAGGGGGTAGGGCAGTGTTAGACTCCTGCCTTTCTACTTATGAGTCAAGAAGTTCATGCTTTCTTTGCTATATACATATTTTTTTGCAGGCTTTTAAAATCCTCAGAGGTCAAAATAACATAGGTTTTGGTCCATTTGTAAGCTCTTAAATCCCTGGGTGGCAAGAAATACTGTGAGAAGACCATGCAATGTTGCTTCTATAAATGCTTCCTTGAGGCAGAAAAAACAAATGTGGAAACCACAAACGCGCTGGGAGAGATGGGGGAATCTGCAGGAAGAGTCCTGGGTGCTGGCACAGCCCCCTGAGCTGCTGCTGCTGCAAAAAGGTTGGGATTTAGGGACGATCAGGGAGGGAAATGCCATACAAAAGCAGCAGGGTTTGAGGTGGGGGTTGCTGTTGGGCTTCCCCTGTGTGTCTGACTGATGCTGCCTTTAATATTTCCTCAATCCCCTAATCAAGTTTACTGCCCATTGTTGTTACAGTTGCCTTTTGCTGCCAGCCAGGGCAGCGACAGCTTTAGCAGGGCTGTAAAATACTGCCTGGTTTGGACAGCAAATCCATCACTGGAGCATCTGCCGGATATTTATGGATGCGCCGGGCAGGCGTGGATTGGATGTGGCCAGTCTCTATATTAGCATGAGTCCATTACTCCTGTTATGATACATGGGCTCCCCACCTCCCCCTGCCTTTTATGGCCCTTTTTCCATTCCTGCCGAGATGCTTGGACAGGCACAGCCCTGCATTTCCCAGCCCTTCAGGAGCTCTCTGCAGGCAGCCCAGCCTGAAAATAACGGAGGGAGATAAACCCCTGCCTGCTGGAAGGAGCTCCAGGGGATGGGGAGTGCAGAATCCAGGGGAATGTTGCCCCAGAGACATTCCCTGCAGTCTGTGGAAGGTTTGTGGGCTTTCCTGGCTGCGACTTGGACAAAAAGAACAATAAAACACTAAGTCTCAATGTGACTGCTGCTATAACCAGCAATGATGGCACCTCCTGGCTCTCCCCCTGCATTCAGCCTTTCCATACCTTTAGGTTTTGGTTGTGGGGTTTTTCTTCCCTTAACTGTAGATTGGAAGATGATGGTCATTTATTAGGTGTGTCTCAAAGCGGTCTCAGATGATGCTGTTCAGGCACAGAGGGAGCCACGTCTGTGGGCTGGGGGTCAGATATGGGGTGGTACTGTGGGGGTGATGCTCACATTCTCCTTCTCATGTTACCCACTGGTTTTATTGAGCTGACATGGAATATGTTACTCGAGCTTGCAATTTTCTGCTCTATAACTCAAATTTGCACATTGTGATTTACACCCCCATGCATGGCCATCTCCCACCTGGGGCTCAGGGAGCCCTGAGGACACTGGGAGGGATGTTCTGGTCACAGAACAGTCTGGCTGGGACCGAGGAGACGTGGCAGCAACTCCCATCTGTCGGGCAGGTTTCCCTGTGCATCCATTCCGTGTCTATAAAATCACAAGCCTTTTCCCAGCCCTGTGCTCCAGGAACTGCTGCCAGCCTTGAGGTGCTGCTGCCCCACAAAATCTGTGCAATCATAGAACCATAACGGTTGGAAAAGACCTTGAAGGTCATCGAATCCAACCCACCAAAAGAGGGGATGCTCCTGGGGAGTGACCCAAAGCTGTCAGCCCTTGCACTTTGCTGCTGGTCAGTGCTGAGCTGAAGGCAGCTGCCCCCAGTTGCTGCCAGTCCATACTGGGGAGCCTGCAGAGGAGGATGGAGAGGAATAATTGGCTGAGCGAGGGTTTAAGATTCTGATTCCTTGGACACGGATGCAATCAGGGGAGTGCAGGCAGCAGCACGGGCAGGCTGCAATAATTAGCAAGAGGCTTCGTCAGCATTTGTCCCGACATCCCCTGCCTGTGTCTCAGCCGGGGACCCTGCGCCTTTCCTGGTTGTTCCTCCTCACTTGGTTACACGTCTTTGCATCAAATAGATACATGTAGATGAAAGTGATGTGCATTTAAAATGAACGTACACATCATACAGCCTCGCTCTTATACAGCACGGGATTTTTTTTTTTGTGTGGTTAGCTGCTAAATTATTTATTGTGTGCTGGGCTTTAATCTCATAAACCTGCCTGCAGGCCTTAGGCAAACCAGCCTGAGCATCCTCAAACCAGCCTGAGCATCCTCGAAAGCTGGAAGCCAGGCAGCACAAGGCACTGGGGGACTGTAGGTGGTAATTGTTTGTCTTGCCTCGGCTCCTTCCTCCCTGCTCCCAGCTCATTAAAAGCAGTGGGGCCTGTTAAGTTGGTCATTGCCACTAACTTAGAGAGTGATTTGCATTTGCTGCTTGGAGAGGATGCCAATCTGAGACCCCTTAGTCGGAAAGAAGAGTTGGTCCCTTGAGCTGCTCAAAGAAAAAAGAGTGAGGAAGAAACACTGGGGTAAAACAAGGTCTTTCAAATAAACAGTGCTGTGCCTCCAGCTGGGAGCACTTACCTTCCCGAGCGGCCGGGAGTGTTCCCAGCCTGAACCCTCACAGCTCCAAGAGAACGTTTGGCTGACTAATGTGATGTTTGCTTTTGCTTCTCATCCTGCAGCCAGTGGCTTATTAGTGGAAAACAGAGCATCCTCCTGCCTGCTTTCCCTTCCCTTCTTTAATGCTTTTTGCCCAGTGCTCTTAAAGCTCCTCACTCCAAGGGACTTTGTACCATGAGCAGAAGTGAAGGGGCTGCCCTGGTCTCATACTCTTGAATTGGTGAATGGCAGAGTTGGAATAAACCCAGAGTCCCCTCCTCCCACCTTCCCTTTTCTTTTGACTCTCAGACCAATTCCACTTCTTGAGTATATTTGGGCTAAATCATTCTGCAGAGCTTTGAAGCAAAAGGCCAGCAGGCTGTGACCCTCTCTGCTTTTCTTCTCATGATTTCTTTGTGCAGAGCCTTTCACACACTGGGAACTCTGTCTTGTTATTGAGAAATAAATAATTAGAATATCTGGAAGATACAGGTACAGTGAAAGAGAGACTGAAGAGTTTGAAAGATGGAGAGGCTGCTTTCTGCCCCTGATTTTCCCACCAGGAAAGAGGATAACAGCACTTTCTAACATCACAAGGACTCCATCCGAAAATTACTTTGTAATCTAAAGTGCAAAGAAAACAAGATAAATACTGACCTTCACTGATGGTAATCAACTGACAAATATGTTTTAGTATTGTATATTTTGGAACAAAATGTGCATGGGGCACAGCTGGTACTTACTCTTGATTTTTCCAAAGCTGCCAGTTTTCGGGGCGTGCTGCTGTGCCAGATGAGCTGGTCCCTGTGCCACCTTTTCCCAGTGCCAGGCTGGTGTTTCACTCACGATTCTGTTCCTCTGAGGACCTGTTGGACAGTTTCTTGCAGCACTTTTGTTTTCTGCTGGAGCTGTGTCCTGCAGCTTCCTCTTATTAATTAAAAGCTGTTGTGGGAATTCCCTCAGCCCCGCTGCTGTGAGAGGTGCCCCCATGATTCCAGCACTTTTCCCACCAAACTAGTAGGACACTTATCAAGAGACGAGACATTGTCTCCAGTTTCTCTATTGCTTGTAAACTCAAGGAGTGGGATGCTGCTGTTGTGGGAAGGGACTGAGGGTTCTGAGCTCCTTTCCTTACTCCAGGAAGCTGTTTAGGAGCACTAATGGGAACTTGTCAGCTATAAACACCAAAGACTTAATTTCAGTGGTATGGACTGGATTTACTCCTCGCTGCAATAGTGAAATATTGACCTGTAGAGGCTTAGATGGTCACAGCTTGGTCAGAGAGGAAGGGATCCACCTCGCTAATTAAAGGAAAGTGTTTCATCATAGAATCACAGAATGGTTTGTGTTGGAAGGGATCTTAAAGATCATCTTGTTCCACCCCTTCCCATGGACAGGAACACCTTCCACTATCCCAGGTTGCTCCACACCCTGTCCAACCTGACCTTGGACACTTCTAGGGATGAGAAGTCCACAACCTCTCTGAGCAACCTGTGCCAAAGTCTCACCATTCTTATAGTGAAGAATTTCTTCCTAATGTCTAATCTAATCAAGTCCTCTGTGCACAGGGGAAACCCTATTGCCACTGGTTGGGTTTTACTGGGATTAGGCTGAGAGCAGCAGCCTGGGAGTTGGGATTGCCATGGAAATGCAGCAGCCCTGGCTGCAGGAGCTGTGAGCACATACAGGGCAAACAGCACAAAACACCAGTTATGGGGTGTGAGAACACTGGCTCAATATTTGCTTGAGAAAACAAACAAGTTTAATGTTTTTCAAGTGTGCTGCACCGAGCCTGAGATTGTTAACAAACCTGTGATCAGAGGCACCAGGCAGCCCAGGTTCAGCAGGATCTGTGTGTTATTCCTCGAGGAGCATTAAGGAACAGTTGATGTTTCCTGGAATTTGTTGATAAAGCTTTCTTTTTTAGAATCATTTTTGCTTCTCTAGCACAAACTTACTATTTCTTGTTTGTATGTGTTGCTTTCTTCATTCACTCTTTTATTTTTAGGGACATTTACATGAAAACAGCATTTTTTGCTCTTGCAGCATATTTCCCAATTGCAGCTGCACTTCCTCAGTGGAGATCTCTACCTTCCCTTGCAATGGGGCTGCCCTCTCTCCTGGGCTCAGGGACACATGGATGGTGATGGTCCAAGTGTGGCAGTCACAGTGTCCCTGTGCTCCAGAGCAGGATGTTACTCTCTACTCTCTTCAAGCCACTTTGTAAGTTCACTGGGACACTCACTACATTCATTTCCTCCTAAGCACAGGAATTATTTTTACCTTTACAGCAGAGAGAGGCCAGTGTGAAATCCTCAAGCAGGCAGGAATCCTCCCAGGGCTTCCCAAAGTGCCTGGCTCTGACTGTGGAGCAGTTTGGGAAGGGAGAGTTAATGGACATGTCTGGCAGATAGTGGGTGTATGTGATAATGTAAATTAAAGCAAAAACCCAAAAGCTGGTGTTTAGGGCATAGTGATGACATCAGCAACGTGGGATGATATATTTATTCACCCCAGACCCTACTTGTGAAGAGGCAACATGAGCCAAACTCCCTCCCCTTAACAGGCACCTGGAGAGGAACCTGAAGGATCTTTCCTTTCTCCGTCTGCCTCACTCGGCTCTGCAGATGGAAAATGTAAACTCCAGATGTGTTAAGCACATCTTTAATTTCCTCTCGCTCCATTTCTGCTGTAGCTTTGCTTTGGGGGTTTGGCATTTAGGTGTTTTTTTGCTGGCATCTTGATAAGCTTGGGGTAAGCCAAAAATAAAAAAGGAGCAGGAGGGTGGGGGCTGATGTGCCACTCTGCCCCGGGCTGTGGGGTGAGGGACACTTTCCTCTGTCCCCATGAGCTCCCTCTACACTGTTCCGATCGAGCTCAGCACCCCCACTCCTGGCAGGAGCTCTGGGGCTGCTGATTCATGGAAGCAAATGGTTGGAGAGGTGAAATTCCTCCCCTCTCTGCTTCTCTCACCCCTGACCCCGCTCCATTTCTTCCTCCTGACCCCTGAATTTCAAACCCGACCTTTTGTATCGTGGGGGAGGGAGGGAAGGCAGAAGGGCAAGCAAAGAGCAAGATGAGTTTGGCTGCGTTTGGGAGGTGGGGGAGGTAAATCTGAAATCCCAGTGATGGCTGGAAGCTCGTGGATGCTGCAGGATGTCGGGATGCCGGGTGTGAGTGCGGGGCTGTGGGGATGGAGCAGGTGCTGCTGCTCCATCACTCAGGACCTGTCTGGAATGCCTGCCAGTGTATTGAGTACCCTGAAATGTAACATGCATTAAAAGCTGAGCTCTTGTATGTCATCAGCACCATCCTGTGCTTACCCTGCCCTGCAGGGAGAGGGCAAACCCCCCCTGAGGTGCTGGTGGTGTGTGGCAATGGCTGGAGAGCACAGGGCAGGGAGGATGTGTGTGATGCTCCTGGCATTTGGCTTTAACACACAGGTTTGTGGCAGCTCCTGCACTGTGTCTGGGGACATGGGGTACAGCTCAGCCTCTGTGGGCTGTGGCATTTCTGCATCTGAACCCACAATATGCTCTGTACAGGCATCCACCCCATCCCAGCTTGTTCCTGGCTCTGGGCTGCTCCTTCCCCGCTCCAACACAGCAGCGGGTGGTTCTTGCTCCTTCACAGCAACAAAAGCAAACTGTGCTTTTCCACCTTCAGTAAAATGGCAGAAGACCCAGCTCTGCCAGACTGAAGGAAGCACATTTCCAGGGCTTGAGGGCACAAGTAGGACTTAATTGTCCTCTTGGGATCCTCGCCCTCATCTTCTGGTCCGAGGCTCTGCTTCAGCACAGCCTTCAGCCCTACTGCGCCATGGGATGAGTTCATGACTTCTACCCTCTGACATATTGCCTGGGGGGGATTAAAAGCAAAAAAGAAAAATCCCTGCTGTCTTGTGCAGAGGCAAAGTGGCCCAATCTGTCTCTGTCCCCCCCAGCACATTGTTTGCTCTCCGGGCCCCCTGGGAAGGTCCCTGTCGATAACGTTCTGCGTCTTGTCGCAGCTGAGACGAGTCCTCTGGAATGGATGTGGAGGCTGGGAGTGCTCAATATCCTCCCTGACAGGTAGAGTCTCATTTAATAGGATGCTGCCATATTCATTACCCCGGCAGAGAGGCTGTGGGTCGGAGCGCAGGTGCAGTGCCAGCCCCCCGCCCCCCCGGCTGCACAAAGGCTCTGTGTGAATAAGTATGCAGTAAATGTCTCCCTCTCCCAGATTTATTCCTTCATTAGGTATTTAAATACATTCTGCTGTATAGGATGCTTCTGTGAGGCTACAGCCTTTTCTCTCCGTGGAATAAATGTGGTGGCTGCCAAGCGGCTCTCCTTGGCCAACCCTCCCCCAAAATGCCATGGTTTTGGCAGGGAGAGGGGGATTGGGATGGGAGAAGGGCTGGTGGGCTGTGGGTGTATCACTCAGCCTCTGGAGAGGGTGCAGGAAGAGGGTCGTGTGGGGGAATCCCAGGAGAGGGGTGATTAGGAGTGGGGATGCACGTCCCGGTGCCTGGTCAGTGCAGGAAGGGGCTGTAGGGTTGTGCACATCCATAATGGAATGGTCCCTCCATCCCTGTGGTTTGAGGATATGCTGGCTTGGACACACAATACCATGGCCAGCAACTCCCTCTTTAGCCACCCCAGACTAGCTCAGGGACCCAGAGCCACTGGTTTTGTCACTCCAAGGATGGGTCCCACACGCCTCCTCCTTGCCTGCTCCTTTCCCACCAATCCCCAGGTTGGACTGTCCCAGTGCATCACAATTTAGGGAGTTACAATAGAGTAGATGCTCTAAAACTGTACAGTCATCGAACCAGACGACTCAGGGAAGAGAAGAACTGAGAAACTAAAATTAGCAGAAATGCCCCAGGCAGAGGCCACCTGGGGCTTTGTTTCGTTTCGCTCTTAACTTTCATCTCTTTTATTTATAATTTGTGGCTGATTGATTTTTTTTTTTTTAACTTCTCTCCTTTGAAAATGAGGAGCTTTGCTGGCTCATGATGTCTAATCCTTGCATACCCAAGGGTGGCATTGCCTTTTCTGCTCCAATTCTGCCTGGTTCTTCCTCTTGAGAAGCATCATCTTCTACCACCCAGGATGGACATGTGCTGGGCAAGCCTTAGGTCCATCCTGGTCCGTGTCTCTTTCTCTCATCCTTCCTTAGCTGCTTTTTTGTGCCCAGTCCTGCTCCATCCTGACCTGTAACAGGTCTTTTCCCCAGGTCTTGGACCTCTGGGCACTGGAGGACCCTCATGTGGTGATTTAAGACAATGCCACCTAATTCCCTGCTTTTTGCTTCAAATCCTCCCAATATTTAAATTGTTGTAACAGGCTTTGTGTTGCTGAAACAGATCTATGTCCCTCCTGCTGATGTCTCTGAGCTCAGAGCTGGGGGTTGTAACTCCTTGAAACACATCAGCAGAATACTGATGGTTTGTTAAGGTCCTGATCCCTGGACCCACCAGGCTTATGAGAAGTTGTGGCTGTTCCATCCCTGGAAGTGTTCAAAGCCAGGTTGGACAGGGCTTGGAGCAACCTGGGATAGTGGAAGGTGTCCCTGCCCATGGTTGAGGGTTTTGGAACTGGGTGATCTTTAAGGTCCCTTCCAACCCAAACCATTCTGTGATTCTATGATCTGTCCTGCCACGTGCTTCCTGTGACAACAGTGTCCTTTCTGGCTGGATTTGGGGTTCGCACAGCCTTTCTACTCAGGCACTTCCCTGCACCCTTGTCCTGGAGAATGCTCAGCTGTAGGGCAGCAGAAAACTGAAGTCTCTGGCTCATTCTGTTCCTGGCTTTGCTCACATCCCAGATCTGTGCCAACTCTCCTGCTGATGGAAGCAATGTGCCTGTGGTTGTGTAGAAAATAAACAAAATCTCATTCAGCACTGGTCAGCAAGGCAATTTTTTGGGTGAACTCCAGTGGAGTGGAAGCTGGAAGGGATTTGTGCTCATGGTATAAGGTTTAACAGTGCCTGCCTAGGCCTGAGCAAAGCACTCCCCCCTGCCCCACTCTTCATTCTATGGTTTATTCTTCTAATGAGTGTTACTTCCACTGAGCTGACCCACCCTGCTTTTATTTGGTGTGAGGTGACCTGACCCCTGTCACACTGAGTCCCTGCTCCTGCTTTGCTGCTTTTTTCTGGCCCTTTAGTTGGGGCTAAATTCACAAACAGGAGCAAGAAGCAGAAGCCCTGGGTGCTGCTGAGAAAGCAGCTGGAGGTGGGGATTATGTTGGTCTCATCTACAAGTTTCAGTGTAACACAGATTTCAGTCCACGTCTTTGGTCAGTGTGGATCAGAATTTCCTTTTCCCCTTGTGAATAGCTCAGAAATTAAATATTTATCTTAAACAAGGCTGTATTTTAAAAGCCCAGAAAATCCAGTACCTTCCACTGAACCATTGTTCTTTCCTGCCATGTCTCTGGCTAAATTAAGACTTTCTTAGAAATGCACAGGTTAAAAGTTTAAAAGCTTAAGGTTTCATTCATAATTCACATATCAATGAGGCTTTGATTCCTCCCGGGGAAAAAGCTGCTGGTATCTGCAGTGCATGTTGATAGGGTTACCCTGTGCTGGAGCCCAGGACCTCTCTGCCTTTCCTTTCTGAGCTTCTTTTTCCAGAGGCAGTGCAGTGCAGGATGGCTCCCGGGGGCTGCTGATGGGGAAAGCAAAACCTCTCCCTTTTGGGTCATTGGTTTGAATCTGACCCAGGTCAGCAGTTGCCAAAAGTCGTTAACGTCTAATGGCTGCTCAGTGCCCTGTGAAAAATGAGTCCCTGGGTCCTGGTCCTGTTCCCAACAAGGGCAAACATCCATATCCCAAAAACCTGCTGTCACCACTCTCTCTCTCTCTGATGGCCTTGAGCAGGTGAGTGAAAGACCATCTGGACCCTGTTACCAAACAATACCTGTCCCCTGTGCTCCAGGCTTGGACAGCTTTTCCTATCAGAGCATCCCAAATTGTTTCAGAGGAGGTGAAGCCTTGTTACCCCCCTGCGAGGACGAGGAGGCTGAGGATGCTGGGCTGAAGTGAGTTTCTGGAGGTCACAGTGTAACAGCACAGAATGGATGCTCTGTACTGTGCTTGTGCTTCCAGGATAAAAGAATAATGGCTTCAAACTGACACAGAGCAGGGTTTGATTGGATATTAGGAAAAAATTCTTCCCTATGAGGGTGGGGAGGCCCTGGCACAGGTTGCCCAGAGAAGCTGTGGCTGCCCCATCCCTGGAAGTGTCCAAGACCAGGTTGGAGCAACCTGGGATAGTGGAAGGTGTCCCTGCCCATGGCAGGGGGTGGGATGAGATGGGCTTTAAAATCCCTTACAGTACAGGCCATCTGTGATTCTGTGAAAAAAACTCCATACTCAACCAACATACCTGCCTCTCTCCCTGAGCTCCAACCTGTTGCTTCTCTCTCTTTAGAGGAGGAAGAGGAGAGTGGGAGTGGGTCCTACACAGGCAGCTGTGAAGACCTGCCTTCCACTGGCTGGGCTGATCCTTCCCATGGCTTTCCTTGGCACCCTGCCCTTCCTCCCCTCACCCAGATGGTCTCTGCATCTCCTTGTCAGGCATCCAAAAATATTTCCCATGCACTCTTCCCATCCTTTCCAGCAGACTTCTTGCCTGGCTGTAGCCTTTCAGCCTTAATCTCCTCTTTGTGCCTCAGAGGCACCTCTGCAGTGCTTGGCTGGTGCTTCAGCCACGTCTGCTCTGCTGTTTTTTTGGGTAAAGATGCCCCCCATCTCCTCCCCTTTCCCCCCTCCGTGTAATACCAACAGTTTTGAGAGGGATTAAAAAAAGAAGTGGAGCAGCCTGGTGATTTGGCTTGAAACTTGTCCCTTTTGAGAATCTTTTGCCTTTATTATCCAGCAGATAAATCTGCTTTCAGCTGCCTTTCTGTGCTGGGAATGGGAACAGCATGGAGCAGCCCACTGTGCTAATCCCCCACCTCAAGGTGTGGTGCCTCTTCCACCTCATCCAGGACCACCATGACTGTGATGGAGATGAGCTGGGGGCCAGAGCTGTCTGCCTTTAGCTCTTTGGTTATTCTTCTTCAAAATAAAATTAGTTTGTGATATTAATCCCAAGAAGGAGGGGGATTTTTTTCTTATTTCCTATTGTTCCCCTCCCTCCACAAACTTTTCCTAAGGATCTGTTGGCAGCAGCCGCTCTGGGGCAGTGGGGCTGGGAGGGCATTTGGCAGCAGCTCAGCAGACAGGATTGGATTGCAGGAACAGAAATCCCTCCACACTGTGTGCTTGGTTTTATTCTGCCATGTGGCATCTGGCCTTGGAATGCTGCCTGTCCCCTGCCCTGACTAGAGGTGATGCCTGTGGCACCCACTGCTGTCAGTGTCCCCACTGCCCCATACTCTTCTCTCACTGCAGGAAAGCATTGAGAATCCTTTGTGTGGATGTTGTGTTCAGGTGGATTTGGGGTGCATTTCAGGTATTTTTGTTAAATCTCTTAAAATCTTTATTAAAAATCTGTTGAAGGATAAACTGAAGCAGCTGCTCTTAGTCCTGAGCCACTTTCACCTCAGAAGAGCACTCAGGGCAGGCACAGCTGTGTCTCTGAATAAAGATTTATCAGGTTTGGGGTGAAGGTTTGGAGAGATCAGATATTCCCCTCGTGGTGGGGATCCACATTTGGGGTCATTTGCAGAGCTGTGTCTGGGAGCTGCCTGGGAATTCAGCAACAAGTGTGGCTGTAAGACCAGAGATGCTGTAACACAGGAAGGTTTAGGGCTTTCCCCTGGAGTTATATGGATGGCTGATCTTTCCTCCCTAAATCCCCAAGTGGCTCATCCTCACCTCCTTCCCTCTTCCCACATGCCACATCTCTGCTTATCCAAAGCTCACCTAATATTTAAATCTCTACAGAGGCTCACAGCATTAACTTACTGAGTGTGTGGCATAATGCATTGATATGTATCAATCCAGTTCTTTGAGAATAACACTGGTACCAGGAGCAGTGAAAGAAATAACACTGAATTTCTCCCTAGAAGGGCAGAAAACGGGCAAGCAAAAGCCAACACAGGGCTCTGCTCCTGGGGGGCACTGGGCTGGAGGTGAAGGAAGCAATTTCCAAAGTCCTCCTGTAGTAAAAGCTGTTCCAGGGCTATGTGTCTGGCTCTTTCCATGTCCTCTTCCCTTTCAGCCTGGTTCTCTCCTCTGAGGGACTGCCAGCGTGGCACGGGCTCGCCGGTGGCACCGCCTGGCTCCTGGCAGCCCTGGGCCACCACGGTCCCAGCTGGAGCAGTGGAGATTAGAGCCGAGCCCGTCTGGGCTGGCAGATGCTGTGTTAGCTGATCTTCTGGCTTTAGTGCTCCGCTGTGAACCTTCACAGCCATTCCTTCAGATTTTTCCAGGGGTCAGGTTGATAATGAAGGGATTAATTTAATTCCCCCCGCCTTCACCCCAAGCTTCTTATGCAGCTGGTGTGTGCCTGTTCATCTGTTGGTGTTTTTATTGGCATAATTCAGTAGCTGGCTGGTGTTGGAGCTCGGGAAGGCGTTGGGTTGTGGTTCTCCCAGTGGACTGGGAGCTGAAGTGTGATACAGCTACACTGGGCTCCCTGTGCTACCTCCCGCTGCCACTGGGTTGAGAAGGAATAAAATATTTGCAAAACCTAATAATATTGAAAGTATTTTGACTTTGATGGAGTGGCCCAGTTCGAAAATTGTCTTCCTCCCACTGGCACTGCCTGGCAATATGTATTTTTATTTCCAGCAGCGTGGACTTTGTTCAAGACTGGTCTCCTCTGGCATGTCTGTGATGCCAGTCACAGGGACTTGGCATGTGATGGAGCTGCCAATGTGTGAGGCAGCCCCTGGGCAGGGGTAACATGACCCCTTTGAGAAGCTGCTGGGCTCTGATCCCATCACCACTGACATCAGCTGGGGCCATTTGAGGTGTGTCAGAAGATAGGGAAGCCTGACTGTGAGGACAGGGCTGGACATCAAGGATGAGGTGTCTGGGGGGGATGGACCACGGCTTCCTGCTGAGTGGTGTTTGTCCCCAGGGTGGGATGATGCACAGCCTCAGCACGGGGTTCTTTTGGCTGTCTCTGTGCCTGGTGCTGAGGGCAGGTGTGGCACACGGTGGATTTTGGAAGGCATTGCTGCTGTTGGGGCTCCCCAGACTCATCCCCTCATCCCCTCCATGCTCTCAGCCACCCCTGGCACGTCTTGCTGTGAGACTGGAGCACAAATGCACGACCTGGGGTTTGGGGGTGCCTGTGGCTGATGCTCCATGAATGGATCCACCTGATCATTGCTTCTCCTGTGAGTTTGTGGATCTGTCCCCCTTCTCCAGGGGAAGGAGAACACGTTCCCACGCTGATGCTGGGAAAGGCAATGTATGTCTCCTTTGAAGGAGAGGGTGGCTGGTAACTGAGAAACACATTAGTATTGCTGGCTGCAGCTTTCCTGCCTCCAAGGAGCTCTTGTTGGTGGGTGGCTCTGGGTTTTTTTTCAAATTCTATCCCAAACCTGTTTCAGATTAAAACCAAACACTGTTGCATATCAGTTTGTCAGTCACTCTAGACCTAATCTCCAAAAATAATCTTTTGTCAACCCTCCTCTCCCAAGATGGGCAATAATTGTTTCAAGACATGCCAGCCTTTGTGTAAAATGAGTTTTGTGTTTTCTTAAGGCTCACGTAGAAAGTAAAAACTGTGTTTTATTCCTTGAAGGGAAAGTGAAAAGATACAGAACAAGTATTGACTGTAGGGAGAGAAGATGAGGGGAAGGTTTGGCTGTGCTGCTGGCAGCCCCGTGGTGCTGGGGACAATCTACCTTTTTGGTGTGGGACAGTATGGGATGGTGACACCCCGAGCAGGCTCAGGGGAGCAGCCAGACCATGTCCCTGCTGGCACACGCTGCCAGGTGTGGTTTTCACATGCGTGCATGTTTTTCCCGTGTGTACATGGTGTGTGACATGTCTTAGCCCAGAGCAACATCATGTCTGTGCTCTTGATTGCTCTGGGTTGCAGTGCAGGGTCCAGGCTGAGGGTCTGTGCTCTCCCCATGCTGCTCTCCTGAGCTCTGGGAGCAGATGGAAATGCCTCTTGGGAATGTGTTTTGCAAGAATAATATCATGGCTTTTTATCTGAGCGCTGCTATGACGAAGGACCTTTTTAATGGGATTGAATGCCAAAATGTTAAATGAATAGTTTTCCAACTGTAAGAAGTAACTTTAGGAAAGGAGAGCTTGCTAGTTTAATTAGAAGGAGCTCAGTTTTGCAGCTCCTATATTTTTTTGAGGATTGCTCTCTCCCCATCCCCTCCACCTGCATGTGGGGTGTGTGTGCTCCTGGCTGTGCAGGCACACGTGGTTCCCATATGCCAGGCAGATAAATATTGTATATGTGCTCCAGTACATGACAGTTACCCCAGGGCTGTCATGTTCTTACCTGGCTGTGCTGTTTCTGCTGACTTTCTCCATGAAAGGGAGATTGACAGTGCTGGGAATTGGCCACCAGTCCCAGGAGGAACCAGTTTGTAGGTTCTTCTGGCAGCCCGAGCATCTGGGACACATCAGTTCACAAATGTGGTAACAGCTTATAAGGGAATTGTGGTTTGGATTACAGCAAAATCCCAGAATGAGCAAATCCCTGTTTAATCTGGAGTGCTCTGTCAGCCTGAATGGGGTTTCTAAAAGGAAAATGGAGTTGGTAGAAGTTTTATGTGCCTTCCGGGAACTTTCTCCCAATTCATGTCCCATTCAAATAATAAAGTAAAATACATTAGTGGTCTCTCCCTTCTTATTTTCTGTGCCTCTCTACGTTTGCCTTTTCCATTGCTACCTTTCCTGGTGCTGTTGCTCAGTGCTGGAGTCTTTCTGCTGCTGGTTAGAAACAAGGCTGGAAACATTAAATTCAGGGATTGGTTCAGCTCCACAACCCACACTGGCAGGTCTGAGGGTCCAGGGTGAGAACCAGAGCATTCAAGTGCATCTGCCATAGCCATGAATTTCAACTCCACCTTAAATGAAGGGTCTGGGAGTGTCTGAGCTATAATGCTCTCCTGAAATTGCCAAGTGGATTGCTAAATAGCTGTGGTTTGGGCTGTGAGGAGGAGACATTCTTAATGCATGGACTTGCTGTGCTGCATTTTAGCTGGTGTTTGGTAGTGCCAGGAGAAAAGCAGCACATGTTTTTACCTTCCCGCACCTCCACCCACAAGAGCTGTACATTAAACTGCTGAGATTAAGCAGATAAATGGGATGTGGAAGGGACAAGTTCTCCTGATGTGCTCTGGGCTGGTGGTGTTGGGAGCAAGGGGGGCATCCTCCAGGTGAGATGCAGCTCAGGGAGCCTTTACTCTCTATTACCATTATTTGGGTGTTCCTTCTGAGCCTCAGTGGCCAAAAAACCCCAAACCTGGTCTGCTGAGGGCTCACAACCCTGTATGAGCACAAAAAGCACACGGAATTGTCATCCCTGGCTCTGCTGAGACCATTTGAATGCGAAACCCCACAGGGCACCTTTTGACAGGTCTCCAGCAGCTTTAAATATGAGTCCTGCTGGAAGCTGGCAGTTTGGATGGTCTAAACAAATTATTTCCCTTGCCCAGCCACTGCTGAAGCTCTTTGTGTGCCTCTGAGCTAACGTGGAGTAACCACAAATGGGAGCGAGCAGACACCCCACCTTCCTGGATTTTGCTGGCTGCTCTCATCTGCATTATTCAAAACCATGGGGGGATGTGATTTGCATTCTTTATGGCCAAGCAAAGGCACTGTGGGATCTCTGATCCCCTTTGGGGGGAGATTACACGAGATTGCAGAGAGACTGGCAGGGAAATGGCTCAAAATTGCACCTATCACACCACATACGTGTTCGTGCACGTACCGAGGCACGAGTGGTTCCCAGTGCTCCTCACCAGTGATAGAGGAGGAGGGGGCTCAGAGCAGGTGAGGGAGACACACAAGGGTGGGTTTCTGCAGAAAAGATGTGCCCAGGAGAAGGGGCTGTGTGATCCAAGGACACTCGAGGTGATAGTGCTCCATCACAGGGGAGTTAATTTTAGCAGGGGGTGGTGAAATGAAACGCCAGGCAACATCTTTTTCTGGGGAAAGGAATTGTAGAGGAAGGTGAAGCATGGACAGATGGGATTTGGCTGTCTAAATCTTTAAGGAAAATCAGTCTGGAAGCACGTAGGATTCTGCTGTGAGACGCTTTACCTCACATCCCAATTAACACAAGCAAATACAGGAACTGTGTTGAGCACAGGATACATGTGTTGATATTTAATTATATACCAACACCCAGGTCTGTTCCAGCCATTCATGAGAGTGGGAGCACAGGTGACACAAAGTGTGCTGGAGTTAATTTAAAAATACTTTGATGAATTTATTAAAGAGGTGTTGGATCCTCTTTGTGTCAGCAGGATGTAAGACTGCAGATGGGTCCTGATCCCTGTGCCCATGGGGACCCAGTGCCATCACCTATGTGCCACAGCATCCCCTCCAGACGCTGCCCAGCCTGTCCCTCTGCCCAGACATCACTGGGGGCTGAGCTCTTTGCTGGGAGTGCTGGTCCTGAGCTGGTCTGTTTGAAACTTGGCATTGCTGTTGAAGCCACGGCTGTGGCATGGGCTCATGGTGGAGGCAGGTGCCGTGTTCTGGCTCAGGCAGCAGCTGGGGAATGGGCTGGAGCAAAACACGGGGGCTGAGCCCTGAGGAGCTGCTCTGTGCTGCAGGGACTGCTCAGTGTCCCTTCATGTGACACCCCACACTAGGAAGGCACAGGTTTTGGCTGTGTCCACCTTGGGCCCGGGTCTCCTGCACATGTGTCTGGCTCACATGGCTCCACTTCCAGCCTCGTGTATCCCGAGCCCCCTAAATGGCTTCCCAGCAGCATCAACAGCAGGATAGAGAGATGATAACACGGCAGCTCTTCAGGCTGGGGAAAGCCAGAGGAGCTGAGCTGACCTGCTGAAACAGCACCTGGGCAATAATCAGGGAGGGCACTGTTGCAGCTCCCTTGTGTCTCCTGTTCAGTTTGCTTTTATTGGATTGGCCTTCCTGGCTTTAGAGCTGCAGGTTTCTCCCTCAACTGCTCTACAACTTCTCGGAAGAAACATCAGGGCTTGACCAGTCCCACTTTACTTTTAAAATGCATTCAGTACAAGGAACTGCAGTTTTACTAGAGCATAAAGAGCACCTGAGCCAGCTCCTCTTTCTTTCTCGCCTCCTTTTGCCTCCTTCTACTCAAGCTTTTTGCTCGAATATCAGCAGAGACCGGGGCATTATTTATTTATACTGCAGTAACACAGAGAAAATCCACTGTGTGGGCTGTTCCCTGTACACAGCCCCAAAGAGCATGTACTAGGATGGAAATTAGGGAAAACTTTATGTCCATTTTACAGCTGGAAAGTAAGACACAGTGAAGTGCCTGAGGGCACAGAAAGATTGCTGGAGCTGGGTTAGAAGGTCATTGCCCCCAGCTTCTCTCCTATTGTAGGGGAAAGGCTGTCATGGCCCAGCGATCCCTTCCTCATGCCTCCCAATCCCTGTGTCCTTGACTCGTGGCCAAAGGGCTTTAATATGAACCCATCCCAAAATCACACAGGCTGCCAAACCACTGTCAGAGCAGCAGCATCTTCCAGTGTGGACTGGACTGGAGCCAGTGGCTCATGGGCAAAGGCTTTGTATCACAATCCAGCGCCCTGCACAGCCCCCCACACTCCTCTGGCACCGCAGCTGCTGCTGCAGGGATGCTTCTGCAGATTCCCACAGAATAGTGCCTTCTCTAGAAACTTTCCTGGCTGTCTTCACCACAGGAATCCAGATGGTTATTTTTCATTTTTCACACAATCTGGTCACGCCAGGCTCAGCTGGAGCTGAGTGCAGCTCGGCGTGGAAGGGCTGGCAAACCTCTGCTCACATCAGGCAGGACCGAGAAACTTTGGGGGATTTGGATACCTTATGGATGCTGCAGAGAACTTTATCCTGAAGCTGCAGGCCAAGCTGTGAGTCAGGGTGGGTATCACATAACAGCAGTGAGTTGTTTCATGCCCGTTTTCAATGTTCAAGTAATATAAACCCACTGCAGTTGTTTTTACCTGTAAGCACTATCAGCATCTGGACTTCCCATCCCTGGAAGTGTTCAAGACCAAGCTGGATGGGGCTTTGAGTAACCTGGAAGGTTCTCTGACAGGGAAGTTGGAACAAGATGGTCTTTAAGTTCCCTTCCAACCCAAACTATTCTAGGATTCATGGCAAAAATTACTTTGGCATAAATGCAGAGTTGGAAATGGTTGCAGTCATTGGTTGGGTGCAGGCAAAGTCAAACCGAGCAGACGGGACATCCTGGGAAGTTTCTGGATCTGCTCCAATGCCTTCTCCCTACATACAGGAGGGATGTGCAGGGTGGGTGCCAGCCACAGCTGCCCTCAAGCTCCAGGTCCTCCTGGTGCTGCCCAGGTGATCAAGATGTGTGACAAACCAGGGTAGCTTTGCCAAGCTACCAAGCTGCTTTTATCTCTCCAATAAAGGAATGCACTGTGCTTTGGGCTGATAACACCTTTCACCTCCCCTTGTTCCTGCATCTGCCCCATGTAATCAATGTCCCTCTGTGGAATGGGGTGTGTTGCCTCCCTGCAGAAGTAATTGAAAAAGTCACAGAGACATAAATAATTAAGACTGGTTGTGGTGTACCAGGAGTGTCCTCCCAGGTGTCTTGTCGGAGTAGTTTAGTGCAGCTGATTGATAGATGGTTGCCTTGATCAATGTCTCTGACTCAGGGACACTCATGTTAAAGTGACAAAGCTGCTGTTGGTGGATCAAGTCCAGTCCGTAGGCAAAGGCTGTGTGTTGGTGTCTACAGTGAAACTGTGAAGGTGGAGAGAGTCTTGTGCAGGCGTTAAAGATTTTGTGTGTTTGCTGTGGAAAGAGGAGGTGGTCTCACTGCTCTGCTCTTCTCTTCCCACCAGCAGTGGGATGTCTCTTCTCACCTGGCTGGTTCTCACTGTTGCTTCATAGCTTAAAAACTCAGGGTGCACTTACAGTGTTTTGAGGCTGGCTGTGTTTTGGATGATGGAGGCAAAATGGAGGCTGTGTTATCTGGCTTTTACACAGGCAATGGAAGTGAAGAAACTTTTATCTGAATGAGAACTTCCAAGTCTGTGCTGGATCTGGGCTGTCAGCAGGTCCTGCTCCATGACCCCAGCATTGCCTCCCATATCACTGCTCTAAGGTGGGCACAGAGATCATGGGCTTCCGAGCAAGAGCCAGATCAGAATTCACGTGACAACCAAAGACGAAGCCTTTGGATGCAGCCTGGATCAATTGTGAAGGCTTTCCCCCTTCCCTGTGTAAAACATTCAGAGCAAATGTAGAGTGACAGGAAAGGGGTCAGTGGTCTGGGTCACCACTGAGGTGCTGGAGGAGATAATCAGACCCTTTTCCTTCCAGTTCAGTGGCTGCCAAAAACACAGGAGCGCCTTACAAAAGTGTGGAGCCCAGCCAAGCAGAAGCACTCAGCAGCCCCACAAGGAGAGGCCAGTGATGGAGGAGCCCAGTGTCCCAACCCCAGACATTGTACAAAGTGCCACTGTGGAGCTCAGCCCTCACTCACTTTGCTCTGCACCTTGGAGTGATGACAACTGGGGCTTGTGAGCCAGAGTGTGCAATGTGCACATTGCCCCACATCACCTGGGAGGTGGCAAACTTTTCCTCCTGAGATGCTTTAGTAAAGCATTTTGCAGTCCCTGAGGGGCTCAGGGGCAGGTCGAAGCAGTCAGTTTGGATTAGAGTTGCTGCTAATAAAACTAAAGAGCATATATGTTCCTATGAGGTTGGGCAAAGCCATAAGATGAGGTTATTTAAGAGCCGTGCGATGTTAGACCCCACTAAAGCTGCTCCGAGGGGTTTGTATCTAAAGGTCTCACAAGGAACATATTTGTAGTTTGCTGCTGTTTAGTTCAAATCTTCCTCCCCAAATAAGGCTTTGCTGGTGATTACATCTCCAAAAAGGCTCCCTGCCAGGGATATTTTGACAGAAAGTTTGATAAAATATAATACAATAGATACCATCCCCTTTGTGATCTATGAAGAATTTTGTTACCTAGGGGGATTAATTCTATATCATGTTACAGCACATAGTATAGATTGTCTCCTCTTGCTTGCTGTTTCATTGCATACATAATGAGCAAATCTTCGTACAAATTTGCTTGTATCTGAAAAAATTTGTGGCTGGGTTTGAGCTAATCAAATTCCTGTCTCCAGTATCTCTCCCTCAGTTTGTCCCCAGATGATCTCAGGGAGCCACAGTTATCCCAACTTTCTTAAAAAGCACAAAATAAAACACTTTCTGTGAAAGTTACAATTGCTTTTGACAACTCAATGGCTCTTTAGAATTGGGAAACCACAAAAAAAACCTCCCAGGCTCCCCAGTTCAGCCCGAGATCACTGTTTCTTCATGTCTTCCTTGTCCTTGACAGCCCTGCAGAATGGGTGGGAATGGTGGGAATGAAAGCAAGATGCTGATTTAGGAACTGTGAGATAGGTGGGATTTAGAGACACCCAGATCTTTTAGTGGTGAAAATCAATGGGATTTGTACATTTTTGGAAATCTGTCTTTGCCGCTCACCGAGCGCGTGTGCAAATGATCAACAACTCGAGACGGGAGATTTGTTCCCCGCTCCCTCTTTCTGTCAGCTTTTATTTGCCTTCTGTTGCCCTTATGCACAATCCATAAGCCCTCCTCTTTTGCATGATTGTCTCAATTTGCATTTCCAGCAGATCCACTGACATTTGGCTGGACTCTGGGTGAAACACTCCTTGAAATTAGGCTGCATGTTGAGTTTGTTCTGGGAAGATAAGAAGGAAAGTGGCAGGGGGGGCCTGCGGGGAATTATGCATGTGAAACTGCACTGTGAAACTACCACCAACAGCCAGACTTTAGGCCAGCAATATTTCTCTGGGATTTGTTTTGGAAGCAGAATTTTTTACCATGGGCAATAGACTCGTCTCCCTCACCCCACTGGCTTTCAATCCCAGCACAAGCCCGTCTGAGGAAGCCAAAGGATAAATTGTCTGCTCGCTTGCTCTAAAGTTGCTCTGTAGTGCTGGCAATATGATACTGAAGAGGAATTTTAATTTCATGCTGTGTAAGAAGAGTGCATGCAACAGTAGCAGCCGTATGGATTTTCATATGAATAGACGTACAGTATTCATAACAGGGCAGCAGTGTTGTCCTGCAGGTTTTCATTCTTCTCCTTTCTTTTCTGTTTTCACATTTCCTTTGCTGTCCATCCATTCTCGCACTTGCTGAAATGGAAAGTATGTCCTTGCCAGATGGATGTACAAAGTGACGAGCCTGTTTCTCAGTTATATTGCAATTGGCTTCAGAGACCTTTTGTTGCTTTAATTTCTGTGCAATCCAAGTGCAAGTCTGTTTTGCTTGAGAGGGAACATTTTTTTAGCCTGGTGCCTCTCTTGCTCAGCTTTGCGGGTATCTAAGCAAAAGCAGTTTTCAGACAGTAGAGCCCATTAATGCTGCTCTGTCTCAAGAACACTCTAAAATAATGTGACTTAAAGGGCTTGTTCGGTGGGGAAGGCAGGTCCTGTGAACGGCTGATTTGCTGGCAGAGGATCTGCATGGTTGTGTTGTGTGGGGCTGGATTGGATGGTGCATTTCAGCCATTTCTCCTTCTGAGTGATGGTGATCTCTTTAGTCTTCACCCAAAAGCTGAAGTCATCTCAGCAGAAAAGAGTTTGTTTTTTAAAATGATCTGTGTTGCGCTTTATCTGGAAGGTATTTTGTTTTATTTGATTTTACAAATTTTTATGTATTTGTTAGGGATGGAGCCTGTAGTGATTTTTCTCAAGGTTGCTGATCTAATACATCTACACCCATAAAACATGCTTTAAATAAACTTCTCCTAATAACATCTGTGAGGAACATCACTTTGCTAGTTTCCATGCTAAAGTGTTCATTAATGCATCGGCACACCCCGGCGTGTCTGTCAAACCCAATCAGTTTTGCCAGGTAGGAGAGGTGGATAAATCTGCCTGCCTGCAGTCACTGCTCTTTCTAATATCCCTACGTGGTAGGAAAAGACATGAGTTGGGGAAATCCTTCTCATGGCTGATGAAGAGGTGTGTAAGTGCAACAGATGAGTGGAGAAATGCATGGGAGTTGTCAGTGCAGAGCAAGCACGGACACTGAGATTAGGAAGCACGGCTGGAGGAAGAGTTTGCAGCAATGCACATGATTTTCTTTCCCATCCTTGTCTTCTCCCTTTGACAGCTGCTGGCAGCTTGCTGAGCTGGAGCCCAGCAGTGCCGGAACTGGCTCCTTGCATTCCTTGCCAGCCGGTGTGAGAGATGGAGAAACCCAGCAGCGTCACCAGATGGACTTTGCTTTGCCATCATTTACACTCCTGGGTTTGTCAAGGCACACCTCCAGTCCCACAGTGTCCCTTGCCTTATTCCCGCTAGGTGAGATGTTGGGTAGGATGGATATTTGGAAAAAATTCTTCTCTGAAAGAGTGGTCAAGCATTGGAACAGGCTGCCCAGGGAAGTGGTGGAATCACCATCCCTGGAAGTGTTCAAAGAACGAGTAGATGTGGCACTTTGTAATAGGACTTAGTGGGCATGATGGGATTGGTTGAAGGTTGCACTTGATGGTCTTAATGGTTCTTATCCAATCTTAATGATTCTATTTTCCCATGGGTGAGAGGGGGTGGCAGCCTTGGCCATGGTCTCACACCTCTGGGCTCACCCTCATGATGGATGTGTCCCAGCAGTGGTGTGACACACTCAAGGCATTTAGGTTTAATGGTTTCCTTTGTGACTGTAGATTGATACAGCTGGGAAACACATTAGAGTTCAGCAGCAAAGCAGACTCATAATTAATAAAATACAGATTTAATTTGAAATCATTGCCCAAAATAGCTCACTAATGGAGGGAGAGATGGCTGTGGAGTTACAATGCTGAGTCTGTCCTGCCTGCTGGCACGCTTGGAGCGGGTCCCTTCAGCCAAGGGACCAAGGACTGAGCTCCACCACTGCCCTCAGCACCCTCTGAGCACCCAGCAAGGAGGGAGCAGCCCAGCAGACCCATAACAGAGCAGGGGACACCACCAGCTCTGAGCTCTAAAGAGCGAGTGCTTGTCTGGATAAGTCCAGGAAAGTCCCACCAGCCTGTGAGATCAGACATTTCTCACCAGATTAAATTAAAAGCTACTTGAAGATGGTGAACTCACAGTCAGCTTAAACCAAGTAATTCCATGAGCTGTTCCACTTCCTCTGTTGAACGTAGTGAGCTCCACTGAGGGCTGGTGGGTTCTTCTCCAGAGTATCTTGGAGAGGTGCTCTCATGGTCTGAGAAGGGAGAGGCATCTGCAGGATAATTTCCAGAGATTGTCTCATGGCCTCAGAAGGGAGAAGCTTCTCCAGGGTATGTCTGAGTGATGCTCTCAGGGTAGTTTTCAAAGACGCTGTCATGACCTGAGAAGGGAGAGTTTTGTGCCTGCACGGCCCTGGCAGGAGCTGCCATTGCTGCTTCTCCAGCAGCCTGGCTTAGAGAGACCATTAAGAAGCTGTTTCAAGTGCAGGCTAAGAGAGAAGCTAAAGTGACCAATAAAGTATCTCTTTAGCACTTGTAGAGACTTTGGGATCCTGTTATAAATCAAAGCATGCAGGTATCCTCCAGGTGTGGGAGCACAGAACCACAAACAGCATTCATGAGGCTGTGGAGCATCATTCCCAGCTTCTCTGTGGTGGCAAAAGCAAAGGGGAGAGTGTTTTATCTTATAGAGCCTGTGACTGTAATGATGGTGCAAGTTCTTCAGAAGGAAAAAAGGGACAGTCTGGGGAAAAGGACCTTCTGGGCTGGCTCATTCCCAAAGATCCAGGAGCGTACGGAGCTGCTCATGTTGCTTGCCTGCTAATTGCAGTTGGCTGTAACTGATTTAGAAAGTGATGGCCTTAGGGAACTGAGATTGTTGTTTGTGTTTGTCTGGGATTAAATACAGATGGAATTAAAACGAAAGGGAGAAAAAAACCCCTTGATTCAAGGAAGAAGCTTTGATGGAAATAAATTCATGCTGGTGGAAGAGAGCGAGCGGCTGCTGCCTGGTCTGGGTTTCGGTAGCATTCCCATGGAAGCACATGGGGAAACAATGAAAGGGTAGAGACAGAAATAGAAAGCAAAAAGATAAGTGGACTCTGATGAAAGGAGTCATATTAATAATGAAAACTGGAGGTTTTGAAGCTGCTTTAGAATGAATTTTCAAGGCATGAAGCCTCTTGGGAGCAGCTCTTTGGCAGCTGGCTCAGCCCTTTGGTTAAGTCACAAACCACAGGACTCCAGATGCAGAGAACAGGACCCGGCTTCCAGCCAGGCTTCCTGCTCTGGAAGCAGAAACTACATGAAGAGACAGGGAAATACCTGGTGTGTTGAAATTGCCAGGGCACAGGACTCCATCACCAGCAAAATTGGAGTCTCATGGTTTTAGGTCGCTGCAAGATTTCTTTGCAGCTGAGTGCAAACCATGACACAACTAATAAATCATGACAGTGACAAAATACGAGCCCTGAAATCATTAGCAGATTACATTATGGAGATGTATGGATGTGGAGGGGGGACAGTGTTAGTTCCTGTGCAATAGGAAGGGAAAGGACAGAAGGAGCTCAGCTCCTCTGTCAATGAGCAGTGGCATCATGCAAAGAGGCTGCTGCAGCTGCCAGCACTCACTCACTCAGAAAGTCTGTCCTGGAAGGTAACTTTCCATATCAGTTCTGTCTCTTGGCTCAGTTTATGGCTCTTACTCTGAAAGCTTTAGGAACATTAGATGCCAGTTCTCTTTTTAGTGAGAGCAATTCAAATAGCTGACCTTGTTAGGAACTGCAGCTTGTTGGGGGCAGGAGGGGTGAAAGCTGAGAGCCTGAGGACCCTGTGTTGTCCTTCAGGTCACTTAAAAGCCATCTGTAGGTGAGGTTGAGTAGCTCCCTTTCCTTCCAACACCTTTTTGTGCCCCCTTCACCACCCCTGACACTTTTTACTGGCCGCAAATCTCCTGCCACTGCTCATTACAATGAATGCAAAGGCTCCTGAGAATCTTGGTCTGTCTGGAGACACTTCCATCGTCCTCTGGCAAAAGAGAGGCTGAGAAAACATCCAGCTCACTGGGATGTAGATTTATCACCTGTGAGCTGATAGCAGAAGTCACTGGGATGCTGTTGCACGTGGGTGCCTCAGTCCCAGCTTCCTGCCAGACCAGTCTGGGATTGTGCTCCCAGTTGCACATTGCTGCATGTGAAATGGGGAAAGTGAGCTAAAACAATACCCGGCCCCCACCAAGCTGCCTCCACCTCCCCTCATCAACTACCAGCTCCCCACAGACCTTAAAATGCTTGGTTTTGGGAAGGCATAGGTTATGGACAGAGAAGTTTGTGTTGGATTTAAGGCAAAGAGACCACAGACCAGTAAACACAGACTCATGTGTTGCTGGCATTCAATACTAGGGGTTTGGGCAGGAAAAATGTCCCCAAAGCTGCCTGAAAGCTGGAATATGAGACAGAAAAATTAAATACACTGACAGCCACAGCATGCAAATGTGATATCCTGTCTGGAATGCATCTGCCAGAGTGTCACCATCCCTGTGTCTGATGTGGTCTAAGAGGGACAGGGTGAGGACACGGCCTTTTTGGGTGGCTGTGGATGCAATTTGGGATGTGCCTGCAAATTCCCACCTCCTGAGCCAGAGCAAGGAGGAGGGAGAGATGGAATTTCTAGCATAGGCTTTGAAAACATGGTCACCAGGAGCCTGTGAGATGGGCTCTGTGGCTGCAGGTCCTCTGGGAGGCATTTAGGGGGAAGGCTGGGTTTTGGCTTGAAGCTCTGTTTCCGTGTGAAGGGAATGATGGCAAAGCACCAAACTGTGCCATATCACTGCTGCTGCTTCAATCCATATTGATGTGCTGCCATCCAACCAGGAGGGTCTGCTCCCAGTCAATAGTTCAGCTACAGTGCCGTCCGTGGAAAATAGTGTGTGTCCAAAGGGAGGGAAGAAGAGGAATTGGCTTTCCAATGCAAGCAAGCATCTGGGCTCGCTCTCCTTAGGGGCTTCTCTTTAAAAGGAGCTTTGAATTGATAAATTTTCACTCATTTTTGTATAAAGAAATCTCCCTGGCTTTGATACAAAGGAGCAGCTTGCTCTGCTCGCTGCTGGTTTGTTTACAGAGCATGTGGGTGATGAGGAGGGGAGAGAGGAGCAGTGCTGGGGGACCAGAGCCTGGAGCCCAAACACGGGAGAGCCAAGCACAGCCCCCCCTCAGCAGCCTGTGGCCTCTGTCAGAATTAAGAGTTATAGCTGCAAAAACATATAGGGTTGGCTCTCGCCTGCCACAGCATGTAAACAAGTGTTCTGTAAGAATTCAGTCTGCGAGGCTGAAGCTGTGAAATGGTTTGGAGCTTTCTCCTTACAGAATGGGGGCTGGTTGCTTTGCAGTCTCCCAGGCACAGAAATTTGGCCTCTGCAGCAGAGTTAACCAAAACTAGCAAAACAGAGACTAAGACCTTTTTCCAAAACCAGCCAAACCCACAAACTTTGCATGACAGCCTCAAATAAGGATTCAAATTCTCCTTAGAGAGATTCCAACAAATACTCCTACAATAATATTGCTTTCAAACTGTATTTCAGGAGACTCGTATTAAATCTGAAGATGAAAGATGTGACTAGTTGAGAGCTGGAGTTTTCTGTAGTTTGTCACAGACAAATTTTAGAAAGACGGCAAAAATTTGACAGTGGCTTCAGTAGCTCAGATCCTTTTTGCTGGAGGATGGATGAAATGGTTAAGTGAAGGTATCTTCTAGCTGTGCTTTCTTGGTTTCCCTGCCTCCCTGTTGTCACATACATCCACATTCTCTACTCCTCTCCCATCTGCTCCCACTTCCCAAATTTCTAACATTTCACTCTTAAAATTTTGCCTTCATGTATATGAATGAAAAAGAAAAATATCACTGCAAACTGTAAAGGCTCAGTAGCTGGGATGAATTTTGATTTGCACCATAAAACCCCTTGCAAGCATTGCTGTCGCCTCCAGCTCCATCAGGCTGTGGTGTGGGTGCTGAGCATCACTCACAACAAGGCTGTTTCTCCATCAGGGTGTTAGTTGTGGCTCTCAAGTGCAGAATTTAGGCAGTCAGGGGTGGTGTTGTCCCAATGCCTTGGTGCAGTCACTGAAGGATGCAGATGGGGTGGGTGTACCACTCCAAAAACAGCATAATGTGGTTCTTGGTGAACTGGTTGACTTGTTTCATGCCCAGCCCCTTCAGGGACGTAACAGGAGCTTGGTGGAACAGCAGTTTCAGGATATGAGGCCTCTTGCAATCATGAAACCACTTAGTGCTGTTTAGGGAAGTGAGTCTGTAAGGACAGCAGAGGGGGAGTTGTTTCAGTGTTAAATTACTGAACCACACACGCAGTATTTGCCTAACCAGCTAGACCTGAATTGCTGTTCAAACACTGTTTCTGCCTGACGTTGGCAATCAGGGAGCTAATTACACTGGATTAGGGTTTTTCTCTTAATTACATGAAAAATTTAGCGCGGCTGATGTTCATGAGGCTGCAGGGGATTAAGGCAGAAGCCATGTGTTTATCTACAGGTCAATTATGGAAGCGAAAGCAGTAATGTGGTGTAGCTTTGTCTCTCCCATCCATGGACCCCAGCCTGAACCTATCTCATGATGTCAATTTTGGGCCATGGGCACGATAAGGGATTAGCTGTGCTGGCTGGTGTGTGAACAAAAGCAGGGGCCTGGGGGAAGAGCTGCCTCTGTCCTTCTCATGAGGTGTTTGACAGCTCTAGGGCAGATCTGCTCCACCTCCTTGTGCAGAGGAAACTACAAGCAAAACCTTTCAGCATGAAACCAGGCACAGGCTGGTTGGGTCCCACTGGACCAGGGCATTCAGTCTCTCAGATGTGCTGCTTGTACGCCCCAAAAACACCTTCAATTTCAGTTCTTTAGCTGTGGTCCCTTTTCCCCTCTCTGCCCCAGTTTGGAGGTGTCAGATGTTGCTGATGTGTTTCACCTGGGTCACTCTGTGTTGTTACCTGTGCTGTAGCTGCTCTTGCCAGTGGCACCTGTGGCCTCCAAGGAAAAGCTGTGGCATCAGTTAAGTGACCCTGTGATATGTCACCAAGGACACCACATGCATCAAGCAGCAGGACCTTGGGCATGTCCACTCACCTCTTCTGTGATGTTTTTTCACTGTGAATGAGATGAAGAGGGAAGCTCAGAGCTCTGTGTCCACTGCTCCCTGAGTGATGCTGCCAGGACAGGGCTGGAACTGTAGCCTGTGGCTGCTCTGCAGAGTTAAAGCACAGCTTAGAACTGCACAACGGTCAAGTGTTAAACACGATTCCTGAGTACTGATTGCTTCAGAGTTACAGGCAGAGCATCAAGCTGCTGCAGGTTCCTCTCCTGCCCCAGCTGGATTTGAACTTTAAATTTGGATACTTAAGGACCAAGAAGCTGGTCCATCCATCAGCTTCCTTTCCTTCATCCCTAGCCTGATACATAGCAGTGTGTGCTGCCCCAGCTCTGTGGCTGCACCAATGCTCCTGAGACGGGGACAGACAAGGACAGATGGACAGGGACAGACGTGTGTGCTGAGCCCAGCAATCTCCCTGCTGTGTTCAAGGCAGTGTTGAGCGGCGTTACATGTGTTGCATATACAGATTATTCAGTCAGTTCATCTGCTTATCTGCTGATTAATTCCGAGATGCTGGAAAGGGCATGTGCTGGAAGCTTAGGGAGTTACAGTGCAGAGATGGAAGAGATTTTGCTTTTTATTTTTATTTTTATCCTTGATCTGGCCCAGAATAGCATCGGGGAAGCAGCTCACAGGGGCAAGAACAGCTTTCCTCACACACTGGGAACGTGAGCTACCTCAAGCCTCCGTCTGCTGGTGACCGGGAGATCGGAGCACGAATGAGCAGATAGGAAAGTGTAAGGAGAGACTCACTTGTATGAATCCCGTCGGGAAGCTTTAATGCTTCCAGCACAGGGCCCTGTATAACCACATGTCCTTGAGCAGGGTGCCAGCCCGGCTGTTCCTTGTGCATTTTGGTTCTGCACGTTGCCTTCCTGGAAGAGACCACGCTTGGTCCAGCTCCCGTGTGCCCGGAGATGGAAAAGATGCAGCCACAGAGCGTGTCCCTGGTCGGTGGTACCCACTGCCGGGCCGAGCTGCAGCCGTGCCGGGAAGGGAAGGGGAGAGCCGGGAGTGCCGGCACAGCCGCCCTCCGGGAGCCGAGGGCAGTGCCAGTTTGGCTGCGGCTCTGCCCGTCCTTACACGACCTCGCTGCAAGGCTGTTGCTTCAGTAAAATCCAGCCTCTGTAAGGCAGCGTGGTCAGGCACCGGCTGGTGAGAGATATTCACTCCTTTGTGTGGCTCTGGCCCGTTTCTTGACTAGAAACTCCCCATCCCGCAGCTCTGCCTGCCCGCGGGACATCGGCGGTGCCTGTGACCTGCGGGGCGATGCTCCCCGCGGCCGGCGATGTGGGAGAGCCTCATTTCCTGGGATTTAGGCTAAGCTGCGCGCTCCGTAATTTTCTCACATCCTCTGCCCGAGCAAGGTTAGATCTGATCAGTAACACATGACTGGTTCTGCATGAACAAGTGAAACCAAAAATATGCACGGCCTCCTTGTTCACCTGATCGCTCCTGTCTGACCTAAAGCACTGTGAAACTACCAGGCAGGATTTATCCACAAGTTTGTAAACCCCAAAGATAATAAAATTTAGATTCTTTTATTTCCTTCTGGGTTTTGGCCTTCGGCAGCTCACAGCTTGGCTCGTGTTCCAGCATTCCCGGGAGGTGTTGGGCAGGAAATCTAAGTAATTTCAAACATATTACTTACATGATGTTTTTGAAAAGGAAAGAGAATAATATTTCCTGAGGAACTTTCTGGTTCCCACCTGATCAGCTGGAAGCTGTGACTTTGGAGAAACAGGAGGTTTGTGTGACAATTTTTGACAGTCGTTTAGTTTTTCCCTCCTTGGGGAGAATCACGACTCGCTGCAGCTCGTTTAGAGCAAACTCCACATTAGACAGTCTTGTCTAAGTGGCTTTTCATTCCATTTTACATGGCTACTCAAGGTCAACAAACCAAACTAAGCAAGACCAATCCCTTCAGCTGTGAAATGTACTGCTGGAAGAGGATGTTCATAGGGAGAGAGCTTGACACAGAGCTGTGGAGGATTATTCAGCTGGAAGGGCACAGGTGAGGTGTGGATAGATAATACAGATACACTGCTATTTTAGGGACTAGCTGTAAATGGTATGTGACAAGCAGATACCCAGTGCCTCCCTCGCCCTAAATAATACCAGTTCTGTGTTTCATCTCATGTTTTCTGTCAATCACAGATGACTGAGCTTAGCTCTCAGTCCTGATTTCCTTTACTTTGGTTGTTGCTCACTCCCCAAAAGGCTGCTCACACCTCCCTCCATCACTAATTGTGTCCTGCAGGCAGCAAACAGTGAGCTCTGCCTCTTCTGTCCTCACTTATGAGTCCCTTTGGGTGCCTGCTAACACTGAGCCCAGCTTTGGGTCAGGGCAAAGGGGAGAAACAGGGCAAAGAGTGGAAAAAGGCAGGGAATGACCCAGGGTTTGTAGCATGCAGAGGGCTGAAGGGCAGCCTGGAATCAGCCTGTTCTCTGCACACCCACAGCTCCCGTGGCACCCAACTAACCCAGCTAAAGACTGCAAGTGCTGTGGACAGCAGGATGCCTCAGGAATTTAAAAACCCTGTGCCTGTTCCTGAAGCTGTCCCACTCTTTCCTTGCCTGTGCTTTCATTTACTTCCCAGCTGTAAGGGAAGGAGCTGAATTAAAGCTGCACAAAGCAGGAAAAGCAGAGGTAAGTCAAGGGAAGAATGGTAGAGGCTGGAGGAGCAGCTTGCAGAGGGGTCAGCATGCAGAGCCCTGTGATACAGCAACACCTACCTCGTTCCTTTCTCTGAGAGGCCAATACTTCATCCCTTTGATGATTTCCTTGCTCAGTGCCAAAACGCAACTCCTGCAAGCAGAGAAGTGCTGTTAACAATGATTCCCATTTCCCAGAGAAGCACTGAGCCTTCTCTTTAAAAATAATACAGGAATGTAAAGGGAGAAGGGGCTTATTGCTGAACAAAAGGAAAAGGAAGTCATTACACATTGTGGCTCTTTATTAGGGGACAGATGAGAAGTGAACAGGTTTTGTACCAGCTGCAGATGTGCCCTGAGCTCCCCTCCTTTGGGGACTAAATCCTCAGGATGCTCTGAGTGTTTTCACCTTCAGTGGTTTGCACTTTGATGCTGGTGGAAGGTGCAAGGCTGATAGTCCTGAACCCCCAGCAATTGTCTCTTTGCAACAAGCGCTCCAAAAAAAGGAGCCTTGCTCCTTCACAGCATTCCCTGCCCAGCATCCTGATCCCTGGAGTCCCTGAGTTAATAGTCTCTGCCTCCTGCTTTTGAACTGAGCCCTCTTCTGCACTGTCTTTCCTCAAGAGTATAAAGACAATCTTTTGGGCCCCTCATTCAATCTTTTTTTTCATGTCACTGCTGATTTTAGCTAAACTAGTGGTTTGGTTCCAGTGTGGCTTTGACCAGGGTGTGCAAAGCCTTCCCAAAGGCACAGCAACAGGAAAGAGCTTCCCTCTTCATGGGAAGGAGTGCTGGGCCTCAAGGAAAAGACAATGCTTCTGATTTAAAGCACCAGCCAAAGCAATAAGACCTCAGCCAGCCTACCCAAATTTGATTCTAATGAATCCATCCCCGGAAGAATACTACTTAATTAATTAGCAGTTCATTTGCATGAGGTGGCATGTTATTAAAGTTCTGCTGCTGCAAGTAGGGCTGTGACAAGGTGTGAGCTGACAGCTTTTCAAATAAAAAGTCTTTTAAAGGAATGATCTTCCGAACTGGCAGCTTTGTTCTAAACGAGCCTCTCATGCAGTAATAAATTAAAGACATGGGGGCTGCTGATTAGTCTCTGCATGGTGCTTCTGTACCATTCTCCCTGCTTTATCTTGGAGGATCAGCTCTGCAGAAGGGTGGAGGGGAGCAGAAGGATGGAAGAAGGAAATAAAGGCTTAGAGAGAGAGAAAACAGCTTCAGTGACAATCTTTTCTTAAGTTTTGGTACCTTAATGATGTCTGAGCTCCTACTTCAACCCAGCATTGCCTTCTTTCACCTTCACAGGCCTTCAGAGAGGCAGCAAGGGATTCTTCTCCTGAGCTCCTCTTTCCCCCTGGGAATGGGGAGAAGTGGGAAGCTCTTCTCTCTGTGGCAGATCCAAGTGTCCAACCTCCTCGGTGCACCCCAAAGTGGCACCTTGAGCCTTGAACCCCTTTGCCTGGGGACAGGTGGGGCTGTTGAAACAGATCATGGGGTCAGGGAATGGCTTGGGTTGGAAGAGACCTTAAAGTCCACCCAGTTCCACCTCCCTGCCCTGGGCAGGAACACCTTCCACTATCCCAGAGCCTCATCCAGCCTGGCCTTGAACACTTCCAGGGATGGAGCATCCAAAACTTATTTGATGCAACAGCCTGTTGACTGTGGTTTGAGCTTTAGCACAGAAGGAATAGCAGAGTTTGTTTTGTTTTGTGTTTTAAAACCTCTTTGGCCTTCCCTGTAGGTGGGATCCAACTCTTTGGAATGGTGAGACTGAGAGTATTCAGGTCTCTTCATATTAGTCACATACGCTGGTTCTGGTCAGGCTGCAGCCACTTGTTGCACAGGGCAAGGCAGGAAGCCTTCCTGGGAGGAACAATTCCCAGCCTTTAGTACTGGAGATGCTGGAAGTGAGAGTTAATTTGGGTTGGTTTGTTTGCTGCATCACCATTTTTTTGCTCAGCAGTGCGTGTGGGTGTTGGTGCTGCAGACACAGCCTTGCTCCCTGGGGAGTCACTGTGAGCCTGGGGGGTTCCTCTGTGCTCTTCCCCAATTAGCCCAGCAGTTCCTCTGCCTCCTGGTTCCTCTGGGGAGCTGCACATTCCCAGGCTGTGGCTTTGAACACTCAGCTAACATTTCCGAAACAGAAAAGATGGGAAGCACATGTGGGTGTGAAGTAGATACACAGAGACATTTTTGACATGAGTACTGAATTCACAGGAACCTCAGATCTATAAATAATTCGGGTCATGAAGCCTGATCCAAACAAATTCAGGCTGGAACCCACCCTGACTCCCCCTGCACCGAGTGGGGTGTACAGGTGCCACCCCACATTACCTCCTGCTGCCCAGACCTGCCTCCCATCACCTGCTTCCCTCTGCCCCATCCCTTTTTGAAGGAATAAGCTCAGATATCCAGCTGCACAGGCAGGAGGGTTTGCAGACTCTGGAAATGAGGATCCGAATGGAGGGTACCAGCAATTTAATCTGTTGGAATCCAAGGGAGACAGGGACAGAGGAGGTTTGTCTCCTTGCACCTGGAGCTTCCCTTAAGTTCAGGGAGGGCATACAGGAGGAAAAGCTCTCCAAGAAAGGGGATTAGGACTCAGAAAACATGAGCAGAGAAGGTGGTCGTGGCTTTGCCTTGATGCTCTGTGTGCATCGTGCCCAGCAGCAGGAGGGAGAGGTTGGGATGTGCAGCTGGGTTTGCTTGGACGAGGCTTTGAAGTTCAAAAGGCAGAGGAACGGTTACACCAGGACTTAGAGAGCAGTGTGGACACTTTATAAAAGAAAGATCTATGTCTGCAGAAATTTAGGAAATGTTCCTGACACTGGTAGGCAGAACTCTCTCACTTGCAACACAGCCTGTGCCCCAGCAGGGCTCCCAAGCTCTTCACCAAACTGATTTTCCCCCCTGGGTTTTGTAAGGGCAACCCCAGCAGGGATTAGTGAGTGTATTTAATGTTTAGTCAGACAGCATAATTCAGGAAAGGATGGATTTTCTCTTCCCTCAGAGACCAGATCATTCAGTGTCGAGGAGCTGCTTTGCTCCGAGCCCCTCAGCCTGACAGAGTCGTGATTTTCTGGAGTGAACTCATCTATTGAGGCTTCCCTGGGATGTCTTTGGGGTAAAGACAAAGGTGAGGCCTCCTATGACAGACATATTCTATCCTAATTTGGGAGAAATGCATAAAGAAATTGTGACAGGAGAGAAAGAGACTGGGATATGAGGGAGCCTCCAGGTAATGAAGTTAATTGGATATGCTGATGTGAATTGAATGTGCATGTAAGGTTTGTCATTAACTTCCTCATGGACATATCTATGATTTAAGGGAAAGACACTTAATGGCATTACTATTTCACTTTAATTTCAAGGGGGAGACTTCCCATGCAGAGAGCAGGGAGCCAAGACACATTCCTGGTGTTTCTGCCTGCAGGAGGTGTGTGCAGGGAATGTTCTGCAGAGCTGGGCTTCTCCCCCCGTGGATGGAGACAGGGTTGAGTCTCGGGCCTCCTGCACATCTGCATTAGCAAATTCAGATCCCAGATGTGCTGTGGACTGGCTGTACAATCCTCAGCTTCCCAGTGTTTATTAACAACCTGGAAATGCATCCAATCTAGATGTTAATAGTGCCTTGAGGGAGTCTAAGGGGTACTTTACTCCCAGAAGAATTTCATGGAGGATCTGAAGGCCTCTTGGAAACTTCTTGTGTAATGATTTGCAGTTTCTTCTCTGGATTCTCCCCTCCTGGAGAGTGCTGTGGGTGTAGGATGTAGGACCATGAGCAGCCAGCATTGAAAACCCTTCTAAAATGATACTGAGATGTGCATCTCACCTCCTTGTTTAGTCTGGTGTGAGTGTAGAACAACCCAGTTTAAATTAAACTGGATTAGCAAAAGTAAATCCTTTTTGCAGAGATTATTTGGATGAGGCTGCACAGGAAATCTGGGCTGGTTTTTATTTATCTTGTCCCGTCTTCAGGGATTTCTGGCATTGCTGAGACTCCTGCTTGTACAAACTTCCTTTAGTACCAGGTATAGGTAGGAAAGACCACACAGAGCCATGGACAGAAAGAGGTAGGGACTCTTTAAACTGTATTGTGCTTCAGCCTGAGTCAGAAACCTGTTGCCAGGATCAGCCTTCCTGCTAAATTTCCAGTACAGAAGGAAGAAATCCATCCTAGATCTTTATGGGAAATGCCCAAGAGCCGAGACGTGCAGGTGTAAATGACAAAAAAAAAGTGGCAATTCTGCAAAGATGCACCTTGGCAGTGAAGGCAGCTCCTTGTTTTTGGTTTCTATTTCAGGCTGTAACACTCCAGTGCACATTCCCAGAGCAGATACAGTTCTCAAAACATCCATTTCACACAGATGCCATGTTACTGGATAGTATTCACTCACCCTGAAGGGCTAAAACCTGAGCATGAAAGTAGCAGTTCTAAGGCTCCAGGGTTGTCTGGGCTGTTCACTTTGTTGCCATTACAAATGAAAATAAGCACGTTCAGCCAATGTGTTGTGCTCCTGACCCTGGGAATCCAAAGTGCTTTGGGACCCGTCAGGCACCTGTGTGTGTGGAGACAAGGTGCAGTTCTTGAGGAGTTAAAGGGTGGCCTGGATGTAGGATCCAGGGTGGGAAATCACTCCCTTCATGCACAGACTTATTCAGCTGTTTTTCTGGCATCAGGCATTTCATCATGAGTCAGCCTCGTGGAAACACTTGTAATGAAAACAGACAGGTAATTTAATCATGGAAACTTCCTACAAAGAGATGCAATGTCTTCTAATGGGAGCCTGCTGGGAGAAACTGGAAGGGAATGCAGATACATCTTATCCCTGGCATTGGCTGGGCAAAATACCTAAGGGAAACTTTAGCACAATAGGTGTGTTGGAGCTTCATGTCATATTAGATCCTTGAATGGCTCCTACACAGGAGCTACACTGCAAAATATACGTGACACATTATGATATTTTACTAATCTTGGAAGATAATTCAGAGTTTATGCCTGCAGCCTGAATTGTGAGGGTATTAGAGAGCTCAATCTGAGCAGAGCCTCTGCAGGGCTGCAGCTCCCTGGATCGAGCAGCTTTCTGGTCCATCACGTGGGGGCTTCCCCTGGCCTGGCGTCCTCTGAGCCCGGGATGATGTTTGGATTTGCAGATTATGTCATTAGGCCCTTTTCAAGCCAGATTTGTAAACATCCATCAAGAGCAATCGAGGAAAGTGCTGTATCTGGCCCAAACAGCTTCTCCAATTCATGTCCAAGTGTGGGAGCCTGCGATCTCTCCTCCTGCTCTCTGCTGTCTCTTTGGACAGATCTCTGATAAGAGTTTCCATCTCACTGATGTGCTTCTCCCCAAACCCACCTGCTCCCTGTTTCATTGTGCTCCCACCCATTCCAACCTGCTCTGCTTCCCTCTGTGTCTCTCTCCTAAACCCTTCCTATTTCCATCATGTTGTAAGGGAAGACAGACAGGTAGAGTTAGGAGGGTGTAATGGAACAGGACCACCATAGCCCAGCCCCATCCCTCTCCTCCTGTCTCCTGCATCCTTGTGCCAGGAGCCTGAGCTTGGGTTGAGCCCAGACATGCAGGGCTGGTTCCACACTGCTGTTGTAGTGATGGGTCAGGAGTTGCCTGGTCCCAGGAGGGCACCCGAACATTAGGCAGAGGAATTATTCCTCTCTCCAAACGTCAGCAAGAAGCTTCCTGCTGTGGAGATGATCCCTTTCTTCTTCCGCAGTCGCAGGAACCATCGCTCTTCTCTGACATCATCATTTGTTGTCATGGAAACCAAAGCCTGAGGAAGAGATGCACTGGAGCATCCTGGTGCCAGTGGGTGCATCTCAGCACTGTGCTGTGGGCAGGGGGCTGGGGGGTACCCAGGGGCTTTAACACCCACCACAGCCTGTGGGGCAGGAGGGCAGCAGGCTCTGCTCTCCCCTTGCCCTGTGTTCTGAGCCATCTCACCAGGACAGGCTCCGTGAGAGACCCCAGGCTGCTCCCCTGCCTGTGGAGGGGCAGGAGGGTGCAGGCAGCACCCAGCATCCTGGGCAGGGCTCTGGCTGTGTCCCAAGACACCCGTGCCAGGCACAGCTCCAAACACTTGTCCAGGCTGGGGGAGCCATCAGGCACGTAGTACTGTCTCCAGCCCAGAGCTGCAATTCCCAGTTGGAATTGGCCTGCACAAGGCTTGTCCAGTGGTATCTCTCTTTATTAGCCCTGTCTGACCTCATTACTAGAAAGAAGCTCAATTTAACGAGCTGCTGGTGCCCTGGGGGAAGTCTGAAAAACAGTTGTTTTTCACAAAGGCTGCTGATCCTTCATGTCCGGCGTTTCCATTCCCGTTTGGCCATTAATCAGCTGTTCACATGGAAGTGGCTGTGTATTCCTGACAGCCCAGTGTTCCTGCTATTTATTCCTCAGGTGATTTTGCAGCCTTGTGTCCATGTCCATGGCACAGGCTGGTGGCTCCAGAAGCAGCATGAGTGACTGGTTGGAACGCCCAGAAAGGCACTGGGCTCATACTGGTGTGAACCTGTCTCTAGTTCTCAGTATTTCATTAAGGCAGTGAAGATCCTAATTCTCACAGGTGGAATTAAAGCAGGATTTTACCTTCTGCCTTTTTGGGGATTTTGCTTTCTGAAAATTCAGAGCTTCTGAGGCAGGCTTGGGCTGGTGGCTTAATCCTGCCAGAGGCTTCCTGTGCCTAACTGTGGGTGTTAACCAGACCACTCACATTCCCACCTGATGTTCTTTTATAGCACTAAAAGCTCAGAAGGTAAGGAGAAAAAGAGAGAAATACAGAAAATAAATGTGTTTGTGTACCCAACATGTCTATACATGGCAGGAGGCACCAGAGTTCTTTCCAAAAAGAGGATTTATTTGGAGGAGGATGCATGAAGAGCATCTCTCCTCTATGAGTATGAAGATATCCTTGTATTTGCAGCTGGGGTGGCACATTTCTCAGATAAATCTTAAGATGCTTAACAACCTGCTCTCTTACCTCCTGGGGACACAAACCTCTGCTGCTCCATCCTGCCTCTTCTGAAGGTTTAGACTTCATGTTTTCCACGCCTTTTCCTCCCTACCACAGCCAGGCAGTGAGGGATTGAGCAGCAAAAGGGGATGCAGCAAGACAGCCGGGCATGGGGCCGGAGCAGATGGCATCTTTGTGATAAGAGGTTTTTCCAGGGCTGCCAGCCCCCCGTATTCCCTCTCCTCGACGGGCAGTGGGCACATGCCGAGCGTGTTCCTGGCCCCCCTCCCACGGCATCACTGTCACTGTGAGCCCTTGGCTGCTCTCAGCTGGCGACTGCCAGAGTTCTCAGCTCTGCAGACACCATGTTGCAATCAAATGGCTCTCCAAATATGCAAATCCTGGTGGGAAAGACAATGTAAATAGTTTGTTTATCCTCCTCCCTTTCCCTCGCGCAGCCCCCAAGGCCATAAATTATTAACTTTGGGAAGAGACGGCATATCCTCGACAGCAGCCGCTGCTGGCAGGAATGGGGTTTGTCACAGCTTGGGCAGGTTTTCCTGCAGGAGCAGGGAGTTGTGTTTTGGAGGGGTGGATGGATGCTTGGAGCCTGTCAAACTGAACAGGCTGTGTGGTGCTGTGTTAGTTCTGTACTCGCTCAGCAGAACGGGCTGGACTGGGTTCGCCTCACTGAATCCTGCAAATATGAAAGAGGCAGCAGCATCTCCAAGTTTTTAGGCAGAGATGATGTTTTAGGAGGTCTTTATGGCAACAAGAAGTGATGGAGATTGTCTGAATATCACTCTTTAGGTGTCTAGAGAATTAAAAGAATATCACTGCATTGTCTTGGTTTTGCTGTTGCCTGCAGAGTCTTGTGGTTTTCTTCCAGGCTTATTTTACAGAATCACAGAATTAACTAGGTTGGAAAAGACCTTTGAGATCACCAAGTCCAACCTATTACCTAACACCATAAGAGAATCTAAGTTTACTGCAGTCTTTGTTACCCCTGGGTGCCAGTGGTCAGTGACAGCACACTGGTGGTCTCTGTGCTCGCCTTGCAACTACAAAACTTTCTCATTATGTCTTGTGGATTGAGCAAATCACATCGACTTCAGTGCAGAAGGAACCTTTGCTCCAAGTGCTGCGCCCACACGCTGCTTCCTGGCTCTTTGCTCTCTATCCAGGTTGTGAGCTGAGATTCTGAATTAGAATTCCTTTTCCTACCTCATCCTCCTCCTCCTCTCACCCCCACCAGCCCCCAAAATAAAACTGGAATTTGGCTGCAGTGAAATCACCTCTAATCTGTTTGTGCTCCTTCCAGATCCGAGCAGATGGTCCTCCCCATGGTGGAATTCAGTACGAAGTGGTGACAGTTTTCAAGGACGGGAGCCCAGTCCTTCGAGACATGGCCTTCTCCATCGACCAGAAGTACCTGTATGTCATGTCAGAACGACAGGTAAGGGCCTGCTTCCATATCTCTGTGGTTGCAGCTTCCTTCCATAAGGAAGGTGTTGTTGGAGCATGTGGAGCTGAGGTTGTGTGTCCACCCCTGTGGTGCCAGGACTGGTACAGGAAGATGGAGCATCAAAGCTCAGATTTATCTGCCTCTGACCAGAGATTGTCATGCTCAGGGGAGGGAGTTGTACCTGCTTGTTCTTGGCTGTAAGTGGTGGAAACTGAGCTGCTGAGGAGGAGAAGTGGTTTGAGGCTCTGAACCATCCCTTTCTAAATCCTGAGACACAAGTATTCCAGATTTCCTCTCTGCAGTGAGGCTGGCAGGGTGGGGTTTTGCATAGCTTTGTCTGAGGTTTGTCTGAATCTTTGTCTGAATCATTGAGGTTGGAAAAGACCTCCAAGACCATGGAGTCCAAGCTGAGCCCAATCCCCACCTTGTCCCCCAGCCCAGACCACTGAGTGCCATGTCCAGTTGTTCCTTGGATACCTCCAGGGATGGGGACTCCACCTCTTTGGGCAGTCCTTTCCAATGCCTGACCCTTTCCATGGAGAAATTCATACTGAAATAGAAAAATTTATGGTGGCTTTATCTATCTATTTGTTTATTTGTTTATTTACTTAGCAGTAAATTTGGAGTGGTTTTAAGTGATTCAACTGCACAGAGGGGGGACCAAGCCCCATTAACACTGAGTCTGCTCTGTGCCATCCATCACTGTGTCAATTCTGCTGCTGCCCCAGGGGTGGTGCCCACCCCAGACTGAAAAAGCACAACCAAAATGATTATGATGGGAATTGATGGCTGAGGGTTCATGGGAGTCTGTTGCTTAGGGGAGCCAGAATGATGTAAATAATCGGGGACCTTCTGTTCTTCTCTGAGACACAAAACCACATGAAGTCCTCACTGTTAAACCAGATTTCTGTGTTCACTGGTGCTGCTGAGCATTTTATTGGCTGTTACCCACCACTGTGTAATTCAGATTAATGGAGCTGCTGCCTTGTGGGTGGTGGAGATGGGCAGGGTTGCACCTGAAGGTGTCTGGATGCTGCTAAATTGTTCTGTGGAGAGTTAACCCTCTGGTCACTACCAGCTTTCCACATCTGCTGCTGAACAAATACGTGTCCTCCCTCCCACCTGCTCTGAGAGATGCTATGGAGAGGTATCAGTGTGAAGTGAGCAGGGAGGGAGGTAGAGAGGGAGCAGCTGTCCTAACCCTTCCCCTTGCACTGGAAGCTTCCAGTTCCTCCCAAAGCCAGCAAAATTTTTTGGCTAACCTGTAGCAAAACAAAAAAATTGGGAAATCCTTCTCTTGGTTATGAAGTCATTTAAAGCCAGGGAATAAATGCTTTAGAGGAGTGCAAAGTCTTCTCCCTGCTAAAAGACTTGAGTGAATGAACCCCTGTGGTTGAAGAAGGCATTATATGCTTGTTATAGCAGCTCATTGATAGACACTGCCATGAACAGGCACAAATTTAGGATCCCACTCCTGCTTGGATTTGGATTAGATGGTGATAATGAGGATCTAAGCAAACAAAAATGTTAATGCTTGGTCACTTCCTGCAGGAGCCACGTGCTCCTCGTGCTCTCATCAGGGAGGAAACGGTCCAGTGTGTATCTCAAACAGTTGAGGAACTGTTTTCATTAGGAGGAAAATCCAGTGGGAATGCCTCCAACTCATCTTTTATGAGGCGAGAGTGTCTTAATATTCATCAAAGCACTAATTTGCTTAATTGTGAAACAAAAAGATGTGAAGAGAATTAGCAAATAATAGAATATTCCTGGAACGTTAATTCCATTTTCAGCCACAGCTCTGGCAAAGCACTTGCCTTAGGGAGACTCCAGGAAATGGGGGGTGTTTTCCCTCATTCTTTGCAGGACTTGCCATAGGATTTGCTTTTTGTCCTGGTAGACAAAGGTGCTGTGGTTCCAGAAGTCCCAGCATGCTGTTCCATATGGATTTTGTCAGCTCCTGTGACCCCAGTGCCCTCATCCTGGCAGTGTGATAGTTCAGCAAAGTGGAGGGGAGAATATCTTCTTCCCTGAGTGCTCTATAAAGGAGGCTGATGGTTGAAAAGGGGTCAGCACCAAGAGGAGGAGAGAGGTCCAGTGGCTTCACAAGGCTGAGGCTGTAAATGGTGGAAGTCTCCTCAGAAATGCTGAGAATATACAGCAAAAAAAAGTCTTCTGAAGTCTCAAAATTTGGAACAAAATGAAATTCTGCCACAGTAAAATGACATAGAGAGCAGCTGTTCAATCTGCTGCATGTAAAAGTGCTGGGGGAGGATTGTCCAGAGCCTGTGGCTTTAAATATCTGCTGAGAAAGGAACAGGATACATGTCTGTGTCAAAGCACACCTTTCAAATAATGGGGGTGTTTTTTTATGGAATTGTGTAAGAAACATGCTCCCCAATAGTGATGGGCAGCAGGTCCTGAGTGCTTTTGTCCATGGCTTTGGGTACAGCCCAGCAATGAGATGCAGAGCTCTGGGTAGGACTGTGATTATGCTGAATAAACTGGGATGTGTGGATGCTTCCCAACAAAGACGTGTAACATCTCGGCATGAAGCCCATCTTCCTTCTGTGCTAGCAGCAGCTAGGATCAGCTTTATGCTGAAATGCATTAGGGAAAGCAGTCACTTCATCCTAAAATCTGGAGTTGTGGTTGTAGGCACAGTCCTCCCCGCTCCCCTGGCTCCTGGCCCAGCCCTGTCTGTGCTTTGCTCCAATTTTTCCACACTCCTTTTGCGCTCTCCATGAGCCTTTCATGTTTCATTGCCAACTTCTTCCAAAGCAGAATATTTGACATTTGATTTCACTCCCACAAAGCACAGAAGCAACAGTTGCACAGCCCAATCCGGGGGAGAGAAGGATAAAGAAACTTTGCTTCCAGGCACTTGGAGTTCTTTAACCACAAGGTTTGAGTGGTTATTAGGTGCTGTTTCAGGCTCTCTTCCCGCAGCACCTGGTTTCAAATAGCTCTTAGGAAAGAAAAAGAAATGGTTCTGACCCTATTTAAAGCAGAAATTCATTTCTCAGCATTGCTGTAGCAAACAAACACCATTTCTGCCCACAAGCTGAGCAAGGCTTGGGTAGAGCTGGAAGCTGCTGAGCTGGAGATCTATTGCATTAGTGGAGCTATGTGGGGTTCCAGGATGGGAACAGCAATGGGACTGTTGGGTGCTGGCACAGTTACACCATGTTCTTCCCCAAAATTAGCCATGGGTGTTGTGGTGGGACAGGGCTGGGGGGACCAGCACGGCCGTAGTGAGGGGACCTGCACTGTGACTCTTCTCAGCTGCTGCCCAATGTGAGCTGCCTCTTATTTCTATGGACAGACAAATTCACTTAACAATTTCTACCAGGAAATAAAAAAATCCACCATCATAAAATAAAATATTGAAGTGGAATGGGTTACATTGCTGTCATGACAGGTTTTTGGCTGCTTTAGTGACCACTGGTGACAAATGTGGGGCCACCAAGAGCCCCTGTTTAAAAATGTCCCATTTTAACATTGAGTCTGTCACAGAGCCCACACCAACAACCCCTGCATGTGCAGAAAATCTCTCCTTTCAGAGGGAAAAACTGAGAGTTACGGAAAAGCACTGGTTATATTGAGGAAAAGTGGCTTTATAATTCAGTCCTGAAGCATTAATTGTCTGGGTGTCAGGGAGACGGTTTTTTTAATGTATGAAAGCTCAGTGCATTTCAATTAAATCAGCCCTGTAGGACGAGAGTGATTTTGTGACTCCAAGGCTGCAGCAGCCCCTTTTCCTCACTGTATGTGCTGCCTGTGCAAGTTCAGGGCTGGTTTCACATGAAGGTTTGACTTGGCTCCCACATACACCCCCAGCCATCCAGGCTCACCCTGTGAGAAGTGGTGGGCACCCTCAGCACACAGATTATATAAGCATCAGCAGAACTGGGGCCAAAGATTTTTGCAGCTCATGGTAGAAGAACAAATTTTGCTGTTTTTAAGCTGGGAGTGAGCAGAGCTCAGTGGAACCCGTGGCAGCACTGGGACAGGGATTTCAGGCTCCAGAAGATTTCACCACCTAATCATGGGCTATAAACACGGAATTTAAAACAGTGTGATTAAAATAGAGGGCTTGTTGGAAGGAATATCCTTGTGCTAGTGGAGAGAAACATATCCCAGAAGGTCTCTTCTTTTCCTTGTAAGCCCTGATTCTGAAGCAGGGGGTTCTCACGCGTGCAGGAGCAGCAGTGGGTGCTGGTAGGTGCAGAGGAGCTCCCTCTCCTTTCACTGCCTCTTTGCCACCTGTAAACACGCTGTACCAAGACATATTTTTCCTTCCTTATTTTCCAACACCTTTTTCAGCTAATGATCTATCACTTGTTTGTGCTAATCATGTAAAATACCTTGATGAAGTGCTGAGGTCGTGCAATGTGGTTCTGCTCCCTGATGGGTGAAGCAGCACCTTCCTAACAAAGTACCTGGCCAGGATGTTGCAAATGCAAAATTCATCTTCCATAAACATCCTCCAAGATCCCTGCACATTTCATTGCCTCAGAAATGCTGCTGCTCTCAGCTCAGCCATAGTTACCTCGTGGTTAATTCTGCCACAGGGGGATGATTTCAATCTGGTTTTATACAGCATGTAAGAGAGCAGCATCCTGCTCTGGCTGGGAACTTCACCATTCCCCAGGTAGAAATAATAACACATAATCACCCAGTGAACACCAATTAGCACGGTAGAGCTCAGAAAGCCATGGATTTCTGCAGCCTGGGATGTCCTGAGGGATCTTTTTCTCCTCCAGTGAGGGCTGGATGCTCCATGGTCCTTCTGCCAGTGGTATTGAGCCTGCCCCTTGGCTTTGGGGGGTCAGGGAGGGTTTGGAATGTGCAGTTTTATGTACTTTCATAGAATCACAGAACCACAGAATGATTTGGGTTGGAAGTTCATCTCATCCCCCCCCCCTGCCCTGGGCAGGGACACCTTCCACTATCCCAGGTTGCTCCAAGGCACATCCAACCTGGCCTTGGACACTCCAGGGATGGGGCAACCACAGATTAATTTGTTTATTCTCAGACCTGTTGCTTTTCCACTGACTGTATTTCCCCCCCCCCCTATATCCACATACATCATTGTGGCTTTAGGTAAAGAAACTGTCTTTTAGTCTGCTCTGAGGGCTGTGAAATGTTTGCTGTGCCAGGAGCTGCAGATCTGCAGGAGCCTCCAGGGATCATTTGTTGTGTGTCTCCCTGTCCTGTAACCCCAAGATATTTAAGTCCTGAGAAAACTGCTTTGCTTTGATCTGAACTTTCTGGATGCTGATTGAGAGAGGGGCAGACAGGAGCTGCCTCGATGATTTAGAAGAGGTTGGAATTGGAGTGAGGGTTGAGAAAAACAAGGAAGTCCATCAGTCCTGGAGTAGCAAGGCTGTAAATACTGATGGTGTCCTGAAAAGAACTGAGAAAACACAATAAAAAATGCAAGAGATGTGGATAAAAGGGTCTGGAGTCATCAAGAGGGAAAAAATGAACTGATTAAATTTTTAACTACATTATCTGCTAGTTGAACAGCCAGTTAGCTGGACATAATCTTAGCAAACTTTGCACACTGGCACAGGGGAAAAGGCTCAGCTGAATCCCACCAAAGGTGTCCAAAATTCTGCTTTCCATGAACTCCTCCACATGCTCATCCTGCACCAGCTCTAATGTGGATCATTGCAGGTGCAGAGGGACTTCTTGTCCTGCAAGTCCCATGCAGGACTTGTCTTGGTGTGACCCTCAGTGTCCCCAGCCTGGCTGGGACCTCCTGCTGCTGCAGAGTTTTGGGATGCAGGAACACACTTTCCCTATTCGTGTTTCTCCACGACCACTGCCAGAATCCCAGAATGGTTTGGGTGGAAGGGACCTTAAGGCTCCTCTCATTCCATCCCCTGCCATGGCCAGGGACACTTTCCACTGGACCAGGTTGCTCAGAGCCCCATCCAGCCTTTTCCCACAAACTGGGACAAAGAGAGGGTAGAATAGGGGGCTGAAAGATGGAGCCCAGATGGGGAGAGAATCCCCAGGCTGTGCTGGAGGAAGGGCTGTGCTCCACAGGGAGGTTTGGACACCTCCATATCATCCTCTTCCACCACCACCTGCTCCTGCTACACTCTCCTAAAATGCATGATTTCCTGCATGTTTTTTCCACTTCCCTCCCTGTAGTCAATTAGGAATAATTAAGAAATTCAGCTAAAAACTTGTCTGAGATCATTAACAGTACCTACCTGACAAAAAGGATGTATTAATTAACATCAATTGACCGAAAAGCTGCAGCCCAGCCAGGTGGGACAACCTGCTGTCTCATCTCCTGCCCTGCTGACAGTCCATTTGTCAGGCATGCAGAGCTCTGGCCATGCTGGGGCTGACGTAGTGGTGTCCAGACTGGTTCCAGTCCATCCCTACAGCCCCTCAGCTGGCTGAGATTCCAACAATTTCAACCATTCAAGTGTGGGGAGTTCAGTGCAGAAGTCTTTGAGGTAAAGAATACTTTAAGAATAAACTTTCCTGGAAGAAGTGGTAAAAATGCTCCAGTGTAACCTCGGGGTCAGTAGGTTTGTTTTTACTAGATGAGTTATATTTTAGACATTGCACATGTGGTTGTTTCTTTCAAGTGCTGGCTGGCTTTGCTTTCAGTTTGTTTTGCTTTGGTTTTTCTTTGTATGAGGCTGTTTCTTCCCCTGCCAGTCACAGCCACAGGGTTCCCATGTGTTTGCTTCGGCATTTGCTTCCCTTTCCAATTCCTCCTCTTCCACAGACCTATTGTTTAATTTTCAGGCAAGCAACCATAGTCCTGAAATATTTCTAGAATTTCCTTTATGTGCACGTACACAGGCACAAAGCCTCAGCTCACCAGTGTTTGTAAGGGAAGAGTTGACATCCTTAGTAGCTGTGGGAAGGTTTAATGTCCCTCCAGCTTTGATGCCACCACTCCTGCTCCACCCTGACAGCAAGCTGAGGTCATAGAGTGGTTTGGGTTGGAAGAAAACTTAAGCATCATCTTGTTCCAACTAGGTGATCCAACACCTTCCACTAGACCAGATTTTCATCCATCTCTGTGGATGATGCTGATGCTCATGGCTGGGCTTGAGCAATGCAGGGAATGCTGCAGAGCCATGGCTTTGCTGCAGGAGTTTGTGTTTGGATGGACAGACAGACACAGGTCTCCTTCCTTAATAGCAGCAATGAGAGAGGGAGAAAACTTATTCCCAAGGGAGAAAATGACTTGAAGGAGAAATCTGAAATTTCACACTCAGTGCTCAGCTCTGAAATTTAAAAGCTCAGATTCCTCTTCCTTTCTCATAGAGCTCTTTAAACTTTCTCTCTTCCCCCCTTCCTATGCTACTGTAATAGTTTGTCTTCCCAGCAAATGAGTTTGGCGGGTATTGAGCCGGTGAGGAGGGGAATTGCTCACACTGGGCGCTCACAAAAAAGAAACATAACTCACAATATGGTGAGGGGAGCTCTGAAATTGCACAAATTATTCTATTTTATGCTTTAATTAGTTTGAATTAGCAATGGGAGTAGATGCATAAAATGATCCAGTGAAGGGTGAAATGGAAAAGGGGATACAGTGTGGAGTATCACTTTATTATCCCGGGGTTTGCAGGAAGCAAGCACAGACAATGTGCAGGTGCTTGCCCTGCTGGATCTTTTCCCTGTGAGCTCAGAGCTGAGGATTGCCCCATCCCTGGAAGTGTTCAAGGCCAGGTTGGATGTGCCTTGGAGCAACCTGGGATAGTGGAATGTGTCCCTGCCCATGGCAGGGGGGTGGAATGAGATGATCTGTAAGATCTTTTCCAAGCCAAACCATTCCATGGTTCTGTGACTGTGCCAGGAAGGATGTCATGTTCAAGCTCTCTTTGGATCAGGCTTTGCATGGTCACCTCAAAGGCTCAGGACAATGTGGCACCTTTTCTGGTGGCTGTGTGGGTTGGGGGGCAGCTGAGAGCCCCCCAGCAGTCTCCTCTCCAGAACTGGCTCCCAGCTCTTCCTTGGACCTCAGTGTTGGCATCAAACTGCATTCTGTGGCTCAAAGGGACAGAAGGATTTAAGGGAGTTCCAATTTACCCTGAGTCTTAACCCCTGATCATTTTCTGCCTTATCCTCTTTTTCCCCTCAGGGTTCTGAAAGTTCCCCCAAATCAGATGGAACTTGAATCAAGTTCCTGCAGATTCCAGACAGATTGAAAATGAAGGATGTGCCCCAGGGAAACCGGCTGTAATGGTGTTGCAAGCTGGGACTAAATATAAAAGTTAAGGCTGGTTGTAAAGCAGAAAAAAAAACGAACTTTTTGTGGAGCTTCCTCTTGTTTTCCCTCCTCCTTCCCTGGGAAATTATTTCTGCTGTTAAAACTTCACTGTAGAAAATAAATGTTGAGATTTTCTAGAGTGTGGGTATGGAAAAAGCACAGGGATTTCCCTGGGAAGCTTGGGCTGTTTATGGAAAGCAGGCAAGTGAGCATCCCAAATGCAAATCCTGAGTACCAAACCTGATGCAGGTCCTGGCCAGAGCTGTCTGAGCAAGAAACCTCTCCAGCCCCAAGGGTCCCTCCATCCTCATCCCTGTGCTGCTCTAAGGAGCCACTCGATAACTCTGGCATTTCTGGCTGATTCTAGTGAGGGAAAGGGGCTCCATTAATAATCCTCTATTTATTTTAGCAGCGTGCAGGAATGTGCCCAGCAGACTAAACACTCTGTCCTCCCCCTGTGCCGTGGGGTTTGGAGGCTCCCTGCCAGCCCCAGCCATGCCCAGGGCTGTGCTTGGGACTGTTCCTGCCAAGTCTGCTGGGGGCCAGACTGAGAGGGGGAATAACAGTGAAGTCCTGGAGGTTTCTCTGTGTGTGTTAAAGAAATCATTTTTATTGTAATCAAGCTTAGAACGTGCTCCTCACCCAGGGAGATTGTTGCTTTCCCTCTTTTTTTTTCCCCTCTGCCTTTTTCACTGCCTTTTTGCAGCAAACCCCACCAGCCTGTGAACATTTTGCTCTCCACTAACAGATTTATCCTCCTCAAAGCCCTACGAGATGGAGCAGCAATATCACTTTTTAGATGAGGAATTGAAGCATAGAGATGCTACGTGACCTATTCTAAGTCACACAGGAAATCTATGAAACCTCCCAAATCCTTAGTCCCATAACCAAGGACCTTCATTTCATTCATTCTCCATTTCATCACTGTTCAGGTCGATGCTCTATAGTTCCAGCAAGGTGAATGTGGGAAGAGAAGGCACTGGCCATGGTTTGCAGTGAGAAATAGTCTATAAAGACTTCATCAATTTAGGCATCACCTTCCCAGCTGTGGTTTGATACGAAGCACATGGATTCTTAGAATTGTACCTTTAAACTGAATAAATTTTCATAAAGATGTGATTTCAGTGCACAAAATCACCTTGAAAGCATCAGTAAGCGCCCACGTGCCTGTCACAAAGGGAGATGCTCCTTGAAGGTGGTGCAGGTGTGGTGGACACCATGGGGCTGTGCAGCTGGAAGGGTCCCTGGGAGCTTGGGGAGTGTGTTCCCATCCCAGCAAAGCAGCTGGAAGTGGCCGTAGCCGGCAGCAACTTTCCAGGCTTGACTGAGCAATAGGTTGATCCATCGTGGCAGCCCTTGAGGTTCACAGGGGATTTTGTGTTGTTGCTGCCAAGATACACCTGTGAATATTTATAGGCACTTTCTCTTTTTCCTCCAGACCTCCTTGAACTCTCAGGGCCAAACTTGTGGGTTTGATGGCAAAAAATGAAGCTCAAATGGGATTTTGCTGTTTCCATCTTGAACCAACCATTTTACATAGAACATCTCAGTGGCTCTGTCCTCCTCAAGTATGTACAGAACAGCATCACTGATTTCAGCTGCACACAGAGCAGGGCAGAGTATTTAGTGCTTAACACCCTCCTAAGGGCTCAACCTTAGAAACCAAGTGGGTTTCTGCTGTGTTTGCAAGGAGAACAGAGAGGCAGGACCACTCTATAACCCACTCGTCTTGCCATGACTGCTCACCTTTCTTTGTTAGGGAGAAATTGGAAGTATTGAGTGTTTTTCACTCTAAGGTGGCAGGAAAAGACTGTGCTTCAGATGCTGGTTATCCTTCCAGTCTGCTGACTGCAGCCCAGAGGGCTGCTCAGTTGCAGAGGAGTTGGCACAGGCATTTTGGAGCGTGCTGGAAGCTGGCATGTGAATACTGCTTTATCTGGCCTTCAGATGGAGCAAAATATTGTTTCAAATATGTATTACTGAAATCAGGGTGGCCATGGGTATCTCAGAGGAGAAGGAGGAAGGTTTTCAAGCAGCACTCACTCACATTGCACCAAGTTTGGTTGGGTTTAGGAGTATTTTAAGCAACGAGCACTATTCTGAAGTTGTGCCACCAAAAGCAATGACACATTGCCTCCTCCCCTCGCTGGCTCCACTTCAGAGTGTATCTCTCCAGTTTCTCTTGCAACACATATTTATCTGCTCTGTGCCCTTATGGCTGTTTAATTAGCATTCATGTTTCCTTTCCAATAGAAATCGAGTTGAGTGCTCAGAGAGCTGGAGCAACTGCATGGCAAGGGCATCACGTGGGCGGGATGGTGCCTGCTGCTCTCACACGTGGTAGTGAAAGACCTGGAGGAGACCAAATTAGGTTGTCAAGACATCAGAGATGCTTTCAAATAATTGAATTAAAAGACCCTTTTGGAATCCCATTCCAGCAGTAGAGAAAGAAGGAGATTTGAGCAGGACTGGGGGCCAGAAACAAGCCCCGAGCACTGAGGGTTTCTCAGCAGCTGAGATGGATGGAGGCATTGGAGAAGATTGGTCTGCTGGAAGATGTCCCTGCCCTTGGCAGGAGGGTGGAAATAGATGATGTTTAAGGCCCCTCCCAACCCAAACCATTCTAGGATACTGTAGTTCTGTCAGAGACAGGGGTGTGCCTGTGCTTTGTTAGGGACAAACTCTGATCAGTGCTGTGGCCTCTGCTGCCACAGCGAAACCAAAATTGCCAAAATGAATGGATGTTTTGAATGGGATTTGGTCAAGACTTGTTGTCTGCCCAGCTGCTTCTCATGGTGGTTTTTTGGGCAAAGGCTCTGAAAGTGGGTCAGCTCCTGGTGGACTCAGCTGAAGGGACATGTGCTGCACACAGGAGCATCTCCCACCTAATCTGCTGCAATAAGGGCTGCACTTAGCACTACAGATCATAAATGATGTTTTCTTTGCCTCCTAACAAGCCACAGTTGTTTTAGGCTTTTTCCCATCCATTTAAGTGACTCACAGCAGGCAACTCTCAGTGTCTTGGGTGCTATTAATACCTCTGTAAGAACATGATTCCAAGTATTTTTATTTTATTTGGGGAGGAATCAGCGGGAAGGATGGGTTTTTAAATATAACTCCTCCTTGTGTGTCTGAGCCTCTGTGTGAGTGAGCTGACAGTCCTGCCCACAAAAACAATTTGCTTAAAATCCATCCCAAAAGAGCTGACCACACTGTTATTTGGAGAAACTGTGCCAGAAACAGCATTCCTGTGCATGCAGAGAGGAGTGTGCAAGCTCCAGCTAGTCAAAAACAGGCTGGATTTTTCCATTTTAGGTCTTTGCATGGGCCAGGCTGGTGGCCTGGGACTCAGTTTGATCCCTGGCATCTTGTCCAAGCAGGATTCTGGAGGAAGTGTTGAATTTGTAGAAGCATCCCTGTAAGGCAGCAGCATAGGATTTGAGGTGGGGGTCTGGGTTTAGGCTTTGGTTTAACACTTTGGTTAAGTGTGGATCTGCTGCACCAAGGATGCACCAATCCAGAAAAACTGTATCCCATCCAGCAAAGCACCTTGATCCATGAGGGTGCATAAGGGGATCACAGAATCTTGAAATATCCTGAGTTAGAAGGGACCCACAAGAACTCCTGGCCTTGCACAGGACACCCTCAGAATCCCATTATGTCCTCAGAGTGTTCTCCAAACACTGAGTTTCAGCTCATTTTAGGAGAATTTTAAGCAACAAGCACAATTCGGAATTTGTGGCACCAAAAGCAAGGACATGTTGCCTCCTGCCTTCCCTGGCTCCACTTCAGAGTGGTGGTGGTGTTGTCCAAAGGTTGGGATGGCTGTTTTAGGGCTCTCCCTGTCCTTGGAGGGGTGCAATGGGACCACAGTTCCATCTTCCACCACCCACATGCACAGAGACTCTCCAAATAGTCCCCTGGTCCCCTCCTGTGGTGTCTGTGGGGATGGGGGACAGCAGCACCACATGGGAGCAGAGCTGCTCATCCAGCTGGACTTGTAGATGGTGGAAGGAGAGGTAAGAAGGGCATTTAGATCCCAGCTGGCAATTACCTATCCTTTCCTAATGGACTGAATGTGGTTCCCATACCCATAAATTTTCCTGGCTTGGGTCAGTTCAAATTGGAGCCTTAATGCTACAGAAAGGGCAGGTGTTGATTTTGGTTTTGTGCTCTGTATAATCACATCGATAGCAGTGGAACAGGCCTGAATGATGGGTGGCAAGAGGAAAAGAAGGCACCTCCTGAGCTCCCTGTTGTTATTGTCTTTGGGTGCAGAGCAAAATGTGTAGGCTCCAGGCTAGATCGTGTAAATCTCGTTAGAAAGCCATTCCCAGCTAATGAAACCCTGGGAGAGAGAGATTTGGCTTCCCAGCCTTCAGCCTTGTAGCAAAGGCTGGAATAAATCCATCCTCGGTTCTGTGTGGGCTGTTCTCCCCTCTCCCCCAGCACGAGGGTGTATTTATTGGTGGAGTCATTGTTTGAGATCAGCTGCAGGTCAGCAATTTGTGGCATTTGCAACTGAATAATTTCAAGTGATAATTATCTTCTCTTAAAAAAAAAACAAAACCTAGTGTGCTAAGAATTCTACCTGATTTTTAATCCTCCTATAGAAACAGAGAGCAGACATGTAAATAATTCTGCCTCCCCCACGGCGAGCTCTGCAGCTCACTGGGCAATAGGTATTAATTCCAGGGGCCAGAGCTGTTAAGGAAAGCTGTTGAAACGAAGTATCTGAGATAAATGCATCTCATCTTTCCCTGTTTGTGCAGGCTGAGAATGTGCCTGCCACAGCCATAGATCCCACTTGGGGTCATGTTTGTTTGGCTGTGACTTCATTGCCCTAAGCGTGAATTTACCAGCTCCTACTGCGTGAAATACGATTGTCTTTGTCCTCCTGTGCTTGATGGCCATTATGGTGTTTGCTGAAGTTTTGAGCACATCTGCTGGATTGTCTGGCCTTTCTAATATAGAGACATGGCACAGACACAGACTCTGGAGTTCAGCTGCAGGATCTGTGCCCGGACATGTTCCTCCTCTGCAGGTTTTGGGGGTGATTTGGAGACTTTGACACCCGAGGCTTGCTGCCATCCACATACCTGCAGAGACCTGTAATCCCTCGTGTTTGACGTGCCTTCTCTTCCCATCACAGCTGCAGACACTGAGGCAGGAATCTGCTCTGTTCTCTGCTTTTCCTTGTTTTATCTGTTTATTCACACCTGCCTTGTCTAATCATAGAACCCCAGAATGATTTGGGTTGCAAGGGGCCTTGAAAACCATCTTGTTTCAACCCCCCTGCCATGGGCAGGGACACCTTCCACTATCCCAGGCTGCTCCAACCTGGCCTTGGACGCTTCCAGGGATGGGGCAGCCACAGCTTCTCTGGGCACCCTGTGCCAGGGCATCACCTCCCTCACAGGGAAGAATTTCTTCCCAATATCCTATTGGATTCAGATATGAAGGACCTTTTTCCCTTTTGTGTCTCACTGGTCCAGACCTTGCTCAGGGTTTGCTGTTCATCCTCCAAGTGTCTGTTTGCTGTTGGCCCAGCCAAGCCTGCAGGGCTGGGGGACAGTGCCCAGCACTGGGGACATCTCTGCACAGACCACAGCCCCTCAGGGCTTTGGGCAGCACAGAGGGCACTGCTGTGTGACTCCCTTGCTGGGGGCAAGCACAGAGGCTTGCCAAAGGAGTTGGTGGAGTGTTTCAGGCTGTCAGTGTTTGGTAAATATGTGCTTGATTTAAGGAAACAAACTTTTCTGTGTTTGAAAACAATTTGGGAAATTTGCTAATTTGCTAGGGGTTGGTGGAAGCAAAATCACCTCTGCCTTCCTGCCATGGATGAAGGAAAACATATAACCCTCAGTAGGATTATATATATACAGGCATGTATATGTATCTCATAGAATATTCTGAGTTGGAAAGGACCCCCAAGGAGGGTGCATATATATGTGCATGCATATATATATATATATATCTCCAACAGTTGAGATGGAAATCCAGCAGTACAGAAGCATCCAGGCCCTTCTGGGACAGCACAGGCTGCTGGAAATATTTCCATTGTTTTGCATTCCCCTGCCTATCCCACAGAACAGAGGGTATCCTGAGCATATAATGAAGTCTCTGAAGGTTTGAATACTATTTTTTTACGCTTCTAACTAATCTTTTTAATGCTTGACAGCCTCATGTTCTGTAATTGAATGCGTTTTATTTAGAAAATAACATTTAGTGCCACTTTGGATTTCCAATTATTCTTCAATCGGACTTTGAGGGCCTGATGTCTTTGTCATTTTGATATGTGCAAAAGATGGCAACATCAGAGCAGCCAACAGCAAATTATTTCCACTACTGATTACTAAGCTTGGGAGGAAAATATGCAGTGACAAATTTAGTCTCAGCATAAATGTATGAAAATGAGTTTAAGTGTTGTACCAGCAGCATCTTTGTGCCATGGCTCGGTGTGGATGGGAAGCACCAGCCTGTCTCCATCCTGCAGGTTTCTCCAACAACCAGGGAATCTTTCAAGGGAAGGGAAGAGACTTGGTGACAGTGGAAAAGCCTCCAAGGAATGGAAGATGCAGAGATGCCAACTGGATCTGTCTGTAGGACTCGTGATGGGCGTTAATGTCTTTGGTGACACCTCTGTGCAGGAGGAAAAGCTGAGTTACTGCACAACAGTAAATTCCTTTTGGTAACCACAAATAACTTGTTGGAAAAGGAGGAGCTGCCTGTTCCCACCTCATGGGTGTCCTTTATGCTTGAACAGGACACAGCAGTTTGATCTGAAGGTGTGTCAGGGGAGGTTTAGGTTGGATCACAGGGAAAGGTTCTTTCCCCAGAGGGTGGTTGGGCACTGAACAGGCTCCCCAGGGTTTGGTCACAGCCCCAAGGCTGCCAGAGCTCCAGGAGGGTTTGGACAACACTCAGGGACAGGGTGGGATTGTTGAGGTGTCTGTGCAGGATTTGGACTCGATGATCCTCGTGGGATCCCTGTGGGATGCTCCATGATTCTATGATTCTTTCCATGCCCCCACAAGCTGCCAGGAGGGCTCCCCTGCTCTGACTGCAGGACACCTCTGCCCAGCAAGGCAGAGCAGTCCTGAAGAATTCCACAGTCTGGGCATCAAGGCAGAATAACATGATCTTCTTGTTTGTCTAAATCTTCTCCTTGAGTCTAAACTATTCCTTCAGGGCTTCTCTCTGGCCTTGAGAGAGCAAGTCTGGTACCTTATCAGAGGGCAAGACACCCAAGGTCACCACGGGCAGGGTCAGCCTGGTGCTCTGTCTGTGTGTATCCCTATGGGAAAAGTAAAAAGCCATGTCAGAGTAGTAAATTAGGATAATCCAATGTATTTTCTTGAGTCTTCAATGCAAACAATATGTTAAACTCCAGCCCAAACTGGCCCCGTGGTGGTCAGGGTGGAGATGAGAGTGGCTGCGTGGGTCCCTGCTGTGCTGGGAGCAAACACGACACCTTAGAATCAAAAAACCTTGTGTTTTGACAGCTCTTTGTGCTCCCCTGTTTTGATGTGGCCCTGAAGCTTTGCTGTGTTGCCTCCTGAGATATTCTTTTTGGTCCTTGTCCCCTCGCTGACGTGCCTGTGTGTGATAACAGGCCAGTGTGCTACAGCTGCCATGGGACACTGGGTTTCTTCTTTGGGGAAAAGGGCTTAGGGCTCATTTTCTGTCAGAATCAGAGAGTTTGGGATATACTTAGGAGGGTTCATTTCTCAAACTGGTGGTCAGGTTCCTAAATTATTTTTGACAGCCGTATGTAATGATATACAAATGGGAAAGTGATGGAGTAGCAGAAAATTGACTGGCAAGGACAATGTAATGTAGTTAGAGAGCAATCCTTGCTAAAAAGCCGTGGAGACTACGGCAGTGTTCTTGGAGCAAACAAGGGGTAGGACTGCTGTCAGGCTGTGAAAGCAGCACTGATACGACTCTGTGACCTTTAAAGGTACTTAGGGCATTCAAATGCTTTGGATTTTCAAGGCTCTATAAAATGACACAAACCGGTTGTGCCTGTGACTTTTGTCCCAGGTTTCCGCAGTATTTAAACCATCTGAAGAACCCTGAAATGGGGAATTGAGGGTTGCTGGTGTTCCTGCCTTGCCTACAGCAGACATTTGTGAGTGGCTATGGAGATCTGAGCAGGGTCTGGGACAGCTGTACTGAATCTCCCCAACATTGCCCCAAAGCTCAACATCGCCTTGGAAAGGGGGATGTAGGTATCTGAGGGATGAACCTTGCAGCCCTGCCAGCCAGGCTTCATAGAATCATAGCATTCTAGAATATGCTGAGTTGGAAGGGACCCACAAGGATCATCAAGTCCAAATCTTGTCCCTGTACAGGACACCCCAAAATCCTACTGTGTGCCTACAAGCATTGTCTAAACACTCCTTGGGACCATGACCACTGCCCTGGGGAGCCTGTTCCTGTGCCCAAACACCGGTCACCCAGCTTGGAATGTGTAATGCTGTGCTGGGAAAGCAGGCAGAGGTAAAAAGACATTGAAGGAGCCAGAGGAGCTGGACATCCTCTTTTTCTGCTCAGCCCCTTCTCTGGGCAAAGTGGCTGTAGAATAATCACGTCAGTCATACACGAGGTGCAGGGCAGAGCCGAGGTTGGGCTATTTAAATGATCCTTGCGTGTGCCAAGAAAACAAACAGAAAGGGCCAGTCAAAGCTTTTCAGTGTCATTGACACCCTCGGACGTGCCAGAGCTGGGAACAAAGCCGGCATTGTGGTGCAGCACAGCCTGGGAGTCTGTTCGGAGCGGGCAGATGCGGGGCTGCCCACCCTGCTGTGCCGCGGCCACTGGGACACGTGGGGGCCCTTTCAAGGTGGGTGGCAGGACACGTCCTCCTGTGCAGCCCTGGCTTTTCTCCTGAGCAAGGAGGGTAAACAAAATGTGGCCTCCATGTCCCCATGCGTGCCAGGGGTGGCAAGTGGCCAGGAACTCAAAGTGGGGGTTCTGTACGGACAGGGGTGGGGAGAAGGCGTGTGGCAGAGGGAACTCCAGCTCTGCCTCCGAGGTGGGCAGGAGAGGGGTGGCATTGGGATAGTGACCTTGAAACAGGGTGCTATGAGCATTTTCGAGCACATCGTGTCTCAGTGCCAGGCAGAGACTCTCAGCCCATCAGGCTCTGGAGGAAGAGCAGCCTGGGAATGGACACAGGGCACTGCTCCAGCTGCTGCAGCCCTTGTGCTGTGCCCCACTGTGCTGCCCTCACCAGCACTAGTCTCTAGTCTATAAACTGAGGATAATGTTTCATCTGCTTCTGGGAGCAGCTGTGGTCTGTTATTTTGTGTGTACACATGTTGCCCATTCCAGCAGGGCTACAACTTCTCCTTAATCTCCCAGACACGCCAGAAACGTGGGGAATGCGCTGCCATCCCAGGGCACCTTGTGTTGGTGGCCGTCAGGTGTGGCCTCAGGTCTCTGTGATTTCGGCTGCTTTGCTCCATCGTGGAGTGGGGCAAGGCAAGGGTTAAGCACAGGGCCCCACTGGAGGGAGGGAAATAACCAGAGGGAGCCGTGGGGTCCCTCGCACTGGGCTCCAGCTGCCTCCCGTACATATGCTGCTCATTTTTCATACTGAACACAGCTGCCGCCAGCATCTCTGTCCTACCCCTGTTCCTGCCAGTTTTATGAGAAAAGAATAAAGAGGGGAACCATATAACTGCAGAGGTTCATTTGCCAATTGTCAGGCTGCCGGTGCTTCAGGAACAGAGTCATCGCTCTGCGTCCCCGCCACGCCGGGGCTGTGCCGGCACCTTTTCATTAGCAGCATTATTAATTCATGTTCCCCCACAAAGCTGCTCTCCTTTTTGGAAGAAGGACCCTCTGATGCTCCTGTTTTTACCAGGGTGGCTTTGGCCTTGATCAGCTCGCTCCGTGTGCAGGTGGGGTGGGAGAAGCTGCCTTTCCTGGGAGCCTCGGCCTCTCCCAGGGGTGAAGCCAGCGGGATGCGATCGATCCCATCAGCAAGGGCAGGCGTGAGCACTGGGGTCTGGCAGAGCCCCCCGGCTGCCCCTCTTTCTTTAGCTTGGTAATTAGAAGCTTTCAGAGAGAGGGAAGAGAGGTCACACATGGAGTGGGCCTATTAACCCTGTCCCTTGCCAGCTACCCTGTGGAGAAATGCCCTTGGAGCAGCTGCTCCAGCGCAGGCTTCCAGCAGGAAAGCAGCTGTGGCAGGGGAGGAAGATCCCCTTCCAGCTCTGCTGCCCCAACACTGGTGGGGATTTGCCTCCCATGGGAGATTTGCAGCTGAAAAATACAATTTTAAACTAAATTTTGTCTAGAAGTGATTGTATCACGTCTTTCATATGGCAGTAAGAGCCACCATGGTGGTTCCCTGTGCCCCATTCCCTGCCAGAGCAGCAGACAGAGCAGGTCATGGATCCACCAGCCTTTCTCCTGGTTTTTTACATTCCCAAGTTGTCCTTAATGAACTGATCTGTGCAAGTCTATTCAATACCATCTACTTTCAGCCTCCTGGGGCAAGGGTTTGCACGTTTCAATAGCTGGGAGGACATTCCCCCTCTCTTTCCAGCCTCACTAGGACCTGAGGGCTACCAACTTCCACTGAAGGTGGTTTATTTTGTCCTTTCAACTTCCTTCCAACCCCATAGCTTTTCCTGGAGCTGATCTGTAGGTAGGCTCAGCAGCAGTCTGCAGGATCCCCCTCGCAGTCTGTTGGGTCTGTTGCTGTACTGACGCCAGTGATATTTATGGAAATATATGCAGAAGTTCCTCAGGCTCTGATGGAGCAGAAATAGTTTCATGGCATTATTTGCCCAAAATGCCACCGTTTTGAGTGCTGTATCTGGACAGTGAGAGGCTGATGTCAAAGTAACTGTTTACAGCAGGGCTGATATGGCTTCTAGGGACAAGTGACTTCGCATTGCAGCCCTGGGAGCATTAATGCAGCAATTCTGAAGTTTATGTATAAGCTCTGAGCTTATATCACCCCTGCCTTTCGTCAAAGCAGTGCCACAGCCCCAGAGCTGCTCTTTGATTCCACATCTCCCATGCAGCAAAACAGCAGCCCAAGGAAAAGCAGGTAAAGATGAAAGCTAAACTCTTTGCCCGACCTTCTCTGGCTACAAAAACCGTTCCAGCTTTTATTTCACATAATGGGAGGCCCTTGGTTAGTTTTCCCAGTTTCCCAGGGGTGCTTCCAAGCCGCAGGCAGCAGTGTTTGCTCTGTGGTGTGCAAAGGGAGGGGAAGTGGGCGTTTAAAGTGCTGACTTGTGGTGGCACTGAAAATGAAGTCATGTCCCAAGGGATGGGAATGTTGTGGGGAAGGTTTGATGGGTGAAAACCACCATGTTGTGACTTGTGACCCAGCGAAACCCCTAATTGTGTGTTTAAAGTAAACCCCAGACTAGTGCTGTTTCCTTTGCCTCCTTCTTGGCAGGTTGCCTTTGGCTTGGAAGGCTCCAATCACTCATCCTGTGGTTGGAGCTGGTCGGGAGTCACCCCAGTAGTTAAGAAAGGAATGTTAAAGGCCTGTTGTGTAAACCAACCGCTGTCTGACCAGACTTCGTTTTCAATGTAAATCTGCTGCAGGGAATGATTTAACCTTCATCTATTCTTTTTTTTTATTATTTCATTAAATAAGATTTATACAGGTATAGTATTGCAAAGGTCATCCATCCCCTGAGCTGTGGGAAGAGCTCTGTGCATTCCTCCCTCTTCACTTCCCTGCTTTACCCCTTGTTTCAGGGTGGGAAAACACCAAGATTGGGTTTTGTTGCCTTCCTGGGAAGGTAATTTATATCTGCATGGTACACACAGTCCCCTCAGCCCTCCAGCTCCCTATTCTCACACTTAATGAATCCTCCAAGGCAGCAGCTTTTCAGCTGGAGTGACCAGGAGCCCTGTTCAGCCTTTCCAAAAGGAATTGCATCTCAGCTGAGGGAAAGCAGGGGGTTATTCCCCTCCTCTCCCTAAGAAATCATGGAATGTTGTATCTCCTGACTGCAGCAAGGACCTGGGATTTGGGCTCAGGCTCTCTGGCTCATTACACTGCTCTGTGCTCTGTCTCCAGGCTGCTCCTCTTGTATCTCTGAAATGAGATATTTTATGTCTTTTTTGTTTACTGATATGTGATGAGGCTGAATGAGGATTTTTTGCAGATATTTAAGACCCTGTAGCAGCAAAGCATCAGTGGTTTGACACACCAGCCCCGGTGTGCTCACAGTTGTGCTGTTTATCCCATCAGCAGGGCATCCAGCTCTGAGCACAGCATCTACCAGGAGGCATCTGAGTCAGCCAGGAGACTTTTCCAGGCATGGAGGTTCACAACCCGAGGCTGCAGATCTGGAAAGGATGTTTTGCAGCTTTTCTAGGAGCAGCCTGTTCTCCAGGGCTTTTCTGAACCCTGAGAACAAACAGATGGTTGGGCTGGAGGCTGAGATGCAAGGACAAGGGACTCGTGTTGACATTACCTTTACCAGAGTGCCTTTCATCATTAGCATGTAAATGCCACCAAACACCCAGGAATTATCCATCTATGATCTCTTCATTAGAAGAGGCCTCTGATCAGGTTAATCTCACTTTCCCAGTGTGGAAAGGAGGATGCTGAGCAGCTGTACCCACCAGCAAGGGGAAGTAGAGTGAATTTCTGAGAGGGAAGGGTGCTGTGAGCATCAGGTTTTAAGTGGATCGACAGTGATTGCTTTGGCTCTTGCACAGCAATGCCAGGGCTGAAATAACAGAATTGATGGTAGTAGTTGAGACTAACGGGACTGGCCCTCCTTGGCAGGTGCCCTGGGATACCTGTGGTGGATACTGACTAGTTCAGGTCTCCTGTGGACAGGAGGGGAGCAGTGGAAGCTTCCAGCCTGGTGCATTTCCCAGCCTCTCAGTGGTCTGCTCTCCCTCTTGGGAAGCAGAAGCCAAAGCAAGCATGGGGGAGGGTGGAGGAAATGTGTTTTAACAGTAAATATGGCCTTGTTATTTATCAATGCAGAGTAATTGAAGTAATTTCATGTCGGTTTTAAATGCAGTGCCTAGGGATCTAATCTATCTGTCTAATATTAATGGGTAATATTTGGTTGCCTCATTCATTCATTACTGTTTTCATTAAGACTCTAGACCCATTTAGGAGTCTGTTTGTCATTTTAAACTCCTCTGTTTTATCTTAGCCTGCCACAATCCTTTTTAACAACTTAAGTGAATTCATGAGTTCTAGGCTAGCAGCTTGGGGGAAGGGGCCTCTGCTGTCTGGCATGTGGTTTTTATGGGGAGAGAGGAAAAACAGACGGCTGAAGGGAATTGCAAGCAGCAGGCACTGAGCTTTCCTGTGATACACACCACAGAGATTTAGGGCTTTCATAGCAGAGCTGGATGCCTGCGCTTCGGAGCATGGAGCTCCCTTCCCTGACACAGGCATACCTGCTTTGAAGCCTCCATCATTTCCAAACCAGTCTAAGAAGCTGCTTGGAGTGGGAATGTTGTTTATAAAAGCTCAGGGTGTTTCATGCTTTCATTCCTTCCAAGGTGTCCTTCACTTCGAGGTGTCCCTGCCTTCAAGATATCATAGAATCCCAGGCTGATTTGGCTTGGAAAGGGCCTTAAAGTCCATCCAGTTCCATCTCCCTGCCATGGACAGGGACACCTTTCTCCCAGGTTGCTCCAAGCCCTGTACAACCTTCCTGGAACACCTCCAGGGATGGGGCAGCCACAGCTTCTCTGAGCAGCCTGTGCAAGTTGTTCCAGTTGTTCCCCACTTCCAGTATTTGTCTCATTGTGTGTTCTCCTCAATGCCAAAACCAGGGAGATATTGATGAGGGCACAGGGATGTACCTGGAAACATTAACCCTCAGAATATCTGTGCTGTAGCTCATGTTGCAGGTATTCCCAGCTGGGGAATATCTCCTGACTGTACCAGCTTCAGCCCTATGGATGGTGTGGTTGTTTGCTGTCCAGGCTTGTGTGATCTAGGGACAGAATTAACACAGACCTGGCCTTTTTCTGCCTGAAACAGAGAATTACACAGAAGAAATAATGGGATTTCTGTATTCCAAGGAGGAAGCAGCAAAGCCTGCTGCTCCTGTTTCACTGTCCAGCATCACTGCTGCAGACAGAAGGAAGCACCGAGTCAGAGCTGTGATCAAGGCAGTCCATGTCACAGAGTAACCTCTTCCCACTGTCTGATGCCAGGGGCTCTGTCCCTGTCCTCACTCTCCTGTCCAAGTCCCTGCACCCTGGAGCTGGGAAGTGCCCACGGAGCCTTGTTGGGAGGCCCACAGTGCATCACCTGCAGTGCTGAGCGGGCACTGGAGCCGGGCATCCCTGCACTGGAGGCGTCCAAGTCTAATTAGAGTCCCAGGGAATGGAACCATTGTGCTGTTAATGACTCTCTGGCAAAATGCTCTGACTAAAACAGTAATTTTAATAAGCACAGCCCATTTGCGAGTGTTCGTTGAACACCTAATTACACTGGTTATAACTCCAGAATTATCCCGAATTCTATTTTTGCCACTTTCTCACAAAATAGAGAGGGGAAGAAGCACGCACTTTATAATTATTCACCTTAATTAATTTTCTGAGCTTCTGTTAAAACTTTTAAATGACTGCAGGGAGCGTACCAGGAGTTGCATGGCAGCAAGGCAAAGCATTGAATGCAGAGGCCATGAACTGATGTGAGATGAAAGTTTGCTGTGTTGAATTGATCCCCACCTGAGCCTGGAAATTTTGGAAAGCTGCCCCCCTTTTATCTTGATTAATTAGTTCCCCTGAGGCTTGGGCTAATCAGTGCTGCAAAGGGCAGTGCTCATCAGCTGAGTGGCCGTGGCAGGGTGGTCTCACCCAGCAGTGTCAGAAGATGGTGCCAACACTTCAAGAAGCCACTTCTGATGGCAGCAGTGATGGTCCTTGGCAGGGACACTTGGATGTGCCATGTGGCTGCTCCAGGCACATCATCCTGAAATCAGAGCAAGCCCAGAGGGAACTTGGACAGAAGCAGAGAAATTGAGTCACCCTGGCTGGTGCCAGCAGCTCACAGAGCTGAGGAGGAGGAGAATCTCCCACCTGGATGGAGCTGCTGAGTGGACAGACCCTGAATTCCAGAGGCTCAAGAACAAAAATGCAGCTTCCCTGAAGTGTGGTGGTTTTCCAGGGGAGGAAACGTGGATGTATCACAGCACAGCCCCGTTCTTGTGGTGGAGACCTTTGGCATCTCATTCTTCATTGTCACCATGTGTACACATTTATCACATCACCCCCTTTTCTTGTCAAGGAGAGTTTCTGTGGGTCAGTTCTGCAGGAGAACTGAGTGTTTTATTGTCCCAAATGAGACTGATCTTCTGCTGAGGATCCTGTCCTCCCCAGTTGCCATCCATGTGAGGGGACACTGGCTCCCTTCAGCACCGTGTGGGGCAGGAGCAGCACGGAGGAGCTGAGCAGGAATGAGCATGTGGCTACACCTCTGTGGCCAGGTTTGACCTAATTGCAATCCATAAATCGTGCTGCATTTGCTGATTCCAGAAGCCTGTGCAAATGCCTCAGCCAGTGGTTTTATTTCAGCACTGGAGATGGAACAATCACTTCCTGATTTTGTACGTGCACAGGGTTTCCCCGGCTCTGGAGGCAGAGGACACATGTAGCCGTGCATTCCTGGCCCCTCACTTCCACATTGTCCATGAGAAGCAGGAGGGAGAGCTGATGCTGCCAAGACACTTTGGAGTGGTGACTGTCACACATAGCTGGTGCTGGCACGCCAGTCTGAGCATGGGATGGGCACATGGATTACAGTGTGGGATCACAAATGCTGGGCACAGCCTGGAGGGCTGCACCACAATCACAGCTGGGATCTGGGGTAGGGTGAGGGACTGGGACACCCAGTGCCCTGCCAGGCACGGGGTACCCTGCCCCTGTGCCACCTCCTGCACGAGCCCACTCTGCAGCCATCGAGTGCCACCATCACCTGCCGAGGGCAGAGGAGGAGCTGCCAGATTGAACAGACTGAGCATTCTATGAACAGTCACGTGCAGCCCATGTTTGAGATGAAAACCCATTTCTCCTCCGCCAGGTTTCCGTGATACTGTGCTGCTCCTGGGAGTGGGGATGGGATGTCTGCCTGGCACTTTGTTATTCCAACAAACCTCACTCAGATGTTTCATATTGATGTGATGATTAACTTGAGTCGTGGTAAACCACAGGAAAGCATTTGTGTGCAGGAGCCTGTGTGCCAGAACATGAGTCTGCTCTGAGCCTGAGCCCGGCTGGCTACTGCTGGGATGGATGGATGGATGGATGGATGGAAGAAACTCTGGCTCAATTTTCCAATTTTCCAATTTTCCAGCTTGATCAAGACTTACTTTGGGACAGTTGGTATTTTTTAAGTCTTTCTTGCTTCCCAGGGGAGGCTGCCCTTGCTGTCATCACCTCCCTCAGGAGCACTGTACATGGAGGGTATCAGAGAGCCAAGGAGACAGAAATACTTGGAGAAGGTCTGATCCCTCACTGAGGAAGTGATCTGGTCCCCTGTGCTCCAACACGGCTTGTCCTCGTAAGATGTTAATGAAGTTCTTACAGCAGCAAAGCCAAACTCATTGAAAAGGTTGCTTGGATCAGAGTTTAAGGGACTTTCTCCACATGCATCTGCAGCGCTGTAATTAAATAATCCCCTTGTAGCCATGGAAACGTTGTCTCCATGTCCTCTCCCACTCGCTGCCTCTCTGCCAAAAGTTACAGGCGTTGATTTGGTTCTGACAGCCCGTCGGTAGCTCTGATAATCCTTCTCTGCTGGCGTGGGAGAGGAGAGCTGGGTCCTGCAGGAGCTGCTGTACCTGTGCAGGAGAACTCCCCCTCCTTGCCTGGGTCTGTACCTTCCTCTGTCGCAGGGACTGATGGCTGGAGCAGGTATTCCTGTCTCTGGGGGCTCCACAGCACTTTAAGGATGGTCCTCAATGCTTTTTTGGTTCAAAGTCTCCCTTTGCCTTCTTCCTCTGGGTCCTGGCTGCTGCCCCATGGATGCACTGGCTGCATCCCACTCGCTGTTGGATCTTCTGTGCTTATTGCTGGCATCAGTCTTAGTGTGTCTGAGATCTCCACAGGCTCTACTTGAGCCAAGTCATTTCCAGGTGGGACTTTTCATATGGCATGGGATGGATTGGACCCACACATCTTGCTCAGCAAAGCAACAAGTGTTCCCATCCCTGCACACTGGCTTTTCCTTGGCAGAATCACAGGACTCTGCATTTGGAGTTCTGCATGGAGACTCAGAGAGGAGAAGCAGCAGGAAGAAAGGTCTGTCAAACTTTTTACAACCCACTGAGAAAGTCTGACTTTCTTTTCCCCGAAACATTAACGGCTGGAGCTGATATGTCCTCCGTGCTCCTTCCCACACTTTTTCACGACTCCTGCACCAGCACAAAGCGGTGTTTTCTCATGAATAAAGAAAAGAATAAAATCACACTGGAAAGTTCATCAACTTTGGGCCCCTGCTCACTGAGTGATAGATAGCTTTAATTACATTGAACTAGTTGGCATCTCTACTTCACTCCCCGAAGTCATTAAAAATAGATTTTCTGTTTGAACTCCAGCCCCCCAAGGGGTCTGTGGGCAGCGTGCCATGGCAGTGAGACACCCCAAGGGCTGTCTCCAGCCAGGGAGGTCAGAGGCCTGGGCTGGTGGCACGCACAAGCTATGGAAACTTTGGTTTAGTTGTTTATTTTAGGTGTTTATTTATTTATTTGGAACTGGTTTCTTGCACTTATGTTCTCTGGGGGTTGGATGAGTTGGAATTTGTGTGTTTTGGAGAGTCTGTATTGATTTTTTTTTTTTAGCTGATGTTATGGGTCAGGCAGTCAGGGAAAGCAGTAATGAAGAGTTTATCATTTAATTATTGAGAAGCAGGTTCATTTTGGCATGGAGAGAAGGAAGGGAAGCAGTCATGCTGGAGGGAGGAGTGTTCTGCCCTCAAGAATGAGGGGATTTCCCAGGAGTGTTGGTTCCTTGGCTGTTGTACTTCACACAGATGCTCCTCAGCTCTGCTGAGTTGCTTCATCACTTTGCATTTGCTGTGACCACGCTGATGTGGAGAGCCTGGTACCCTTTGTCATCTCCAAAATGACCTGCTGCCTGTTTCAGCAGAGCATTGTGGCCTCTCAGGGGTCTGCAAGGGACCAGTGGTCCCTCTCATAGAGCAGGTGTAGGATTTGAGGCTGCATTTGGAAAATTCTTGAATGCTTCTGCACGACTTCAGGACTTTTCACCTCATGTTTCTGGTAGCTGGAGCAGAAACCTCAAGGCATTCAAAACTGGCATCTTCAAGCTTGGCTGTGAGGTCTGGTGAATCCCTGGGATGGGACTGGGGTTAGGATCTCTGCTCTCTGTGTACCACAAAAATCCTGCCCCTGCTCTGCAGATGAGTTCATCTGCTCAGGCAACAGCTTCCTTGGGATAGTTTGGGATGAAGAACACACTCCTGCAGTGGTGACAGACCTCCTGAGATGTTTGCTCCGAGTGCCAGGAGCATTCCTCTGACCTATCTTCCCTAATGTAAGCAAAGAGAAGTATTTGCATTTAAAAACTAAATACTGAAATCCAAAGTCCTTCCCAAATAAACCATTCTGCTGCACACAGAGCTGCCCCGGGTGAGGACAAGAGAGCAAACAGACCAGACTGTGACAGATGGGGAGTCACTTTGGGTCTGCAGAGCTGTGGGGAGCTGGTGCCTGCTGGGATGGGAATGCTGGGATGATGGGCAGGGACATGCTGCAGCCTTCAGAGCAGGGCTGGGCAGATAGGACCCAGTGGTGGCCACAATTTGGGGTTGCTGAGCAGGTACCTGGTGACTGCACCCCTCCTTTCCTTGCTCCCTGCCTTTGGGAAGCTGTGGGCCTGCAGAACTGACACTGCACAGCACACAAGCAGGGTCTCTCCTGCCTCCTTAGCCCTTCCACTGCCCAGCTGTGGGCAGCAACTGCTCCAGACTCCACAGGTCCTGCTGGATCTGGTTGCTGAGAGAAACATTTTGCTCTTCTGGCCATAAAATGTGCAAAGGATGATCCAGCTTCAGGCTGGAGCTGCCAGCATGGGCAAGCAGAGGGGGTGTGTGGGCAGGGATGGGTAAGCAGGGGCTCACTGGCCACCTTAGAGGCCAAGCAGGATTTCTCCCATCCTTGGGAATGTCGATGTGTGACAGCAACAGCTGTGGCCAAACCAGAGGTGATCAGCAATCCCTCTGCTCTCTTCCTTATCTCTCCTGGTTTTCACTTTAGTGCTTTTCTGTGTCATTTTCTTACTATTTCCTTCCTATTCTGCTTCTTTGCCTCCATCCTCTCTTTTTTTATTCCCTTCTTGGCTGAAGGGGACATGGGAGGAAGTTGTTGAACTTGGGAGTCCCTTGTCCCCCACCCCAATCCATCTTGTTTTTCTTTCCACCTCCAGGCCCTGTTGTTCTTTGTCTTCTCTGCCCAGCACAGCACAAATTCTTTGGTCTCATAATGGCAATTAGGCTGTCAGAGAACAGTTTAAGAATACCTAAGGCCAAGAGAGTCTTTACAACCTGCCATCAGGAAGAGTAAGGGCAGCAAAGTTTTACTGCTCTGCTGTCTCTGAAGGAAATACAGATTTCAGTCTTCTGTGTTCATGATAGGTGTGGGAAAACATATGGATATATCCTACTCTTAATGGGATTTCTCTTGTTTTTCCATTAAAATGAAACATACTCTGTAGAGGGTTGGAGTATTTTTGATATTTGGATTGTGGATGGTAAGGGGTTGATTATGTGTTAGTGCTGAGAGAGCTGGGCAAGTACTGCAAACCTCCCCATTTTTTTCATGCATGGAAATATTTGAATGCTTCTGTTCATAATCTTTTTTGAACTTCTTCATTTAGACATTTTCTTAGGTATTGGGGCAGTGTGGGTTTTCTGGCATTAATTTTTAGGAAGGGTGATTTTCAAAGACATGAGAACAAATACTGGAGAAAGCAGTGGTTTATCCTCCTCCTAAGTCTTATTCCTTCTTCTAGCCAGGGACCACAGGGCATATCCAAGGCTATGGAACTGCTGATCCAGGGGATCCCCAGGGCTCTGCTGCCCTGTGGCTGCTCTCGTTAGGACCAGACCCACCCACACACCTCAGCCAGGTCTGCTTTGGTCCCCAAATGCTGCAAAGAGATGGAAGGGGTGAAGTTCCCTGCCTTGTATTTTTCCAGCATTACAAAGAAAGGATCAAATAGTCCCATTTGGGCTCGAACCCTGCAACTCTTTGTATTGTTCACAATTTCTGTGTCATTTTTAAAGAATTATCATGTGCAGAAGCTGCAGCTTCTGAGTAGAAAAAGAACCCAAATGCCTCACATAAAATCATCTCTAATGAACTCTTATTCATATAATTCAAATCCTCTGTTATTTATAGAGCACTGTGAGAGCATCCAGCTCCTCACAAACATGAAACAAGCCCTGAGCTGCATATAAATCACAGGGACAGATCCTGTCAAGCCTCACTTTGTGGGTAAGAGGAGGGGAATCATCAATGCCTGATGATTTTGGGGCTGTCCTGACCTCTGGGATGGGTGAGAATCATCCCACCAGCACAACTCAACATGCTGGGGAGATTTGAGAGGAAACCCTTGTGACCTCCCTCGATGCATCCTGTGATGGCCGGTGTCTCCCACAGGGAATGCCGAGAGCCACAGCAGCTCCCACAGGATCCTTGTTTGGTTTGACAAACACACATTTGCTTCTAGTTTCCCATCCAGGAGCAGTGTGATGTCAGCACTGGGAAATGCTGGGTGATCACTGGTGGTGGGATGGATGTGGGTATGGTGGCAGCACTGGGCAGGGTGCAGGAGTGAGCCCTGGGTGGGCCATCCTGGAGAAACTATGCCTGCCCTCCACCCAGGTGTCCATAAAGTCCTTTGAGCTCCTTAGAAGGAAGAAACAGAACATGTAAAAATACATCACATGTGCCCAGTAAAGGTGCAGACCCCAAGAGGGCACCCCAGACACCTTGTCCAGCCAGGAATCAAACCCAAGCCCTTTATTCCCACCTCTGCTATTCCACCACCTTGCATTTCTCTTCTCCATTTCTGAAGCTCTTTCCATCTATCTTGGCCATCATGCATTCCTGTCATACCTGGCTCTGCCCCCCACACCCCTCATTCCCAACCCCAGTTGGAACTAGGGGTTCCATCACTCCCAAACTAAGCCCTGCACCCAACCCCACACGCCTCATCTCCGCAAGCGAAAAAACCCCATCCCTGCACATCCAGGGGCGATCTTTGTTTCAGGAGAAGCTGTCGAGTGGGGCTGAGGAAACAAGAAGAATAGCAGCCCTATTGGTGTCGTCTTCAGAGAGGAACTGGGTTCTCACTGTGTCAACAGCACTTGGCGTGAAAGTGGCCGTTGTTTGGAGAGACACTGCTCCTTTCACCCCGCGCGCCCCAGCTGCTGGGAGCCGGGTGCTGTTTTGACGGACAGAGCGAGTGCAATCCCCACAGTTGGTTTAATTTCCAGCCACTTCCAGGCATCGCTCCCGGGGCCCAAGCGGAGCAGCAGGCGCTGCAGGGCTGGGCAATAATTATTTGCAGGATTTGGTAAGAGAAATGTAAATGGAGTCGTAGAATCACAGCATGGTTGGGGTGGAAGGGACTGTCTCATCTCGTTCCACACCCCTGCCATGGGCAGGGACACCTTCCACTATCCCAGGTTGCTCTGAGCCTCGTCCAGCTTGGCTCTGGGCACTTGCAGGGTGTCCATAACCTTTCTGGGCAACCTGGGCCTCCCACCTTAAAGAATTTCTTCCATACGTTATATGTATGAGCCAGTGCAGGAGCATCGTGCATCAGGACAGGGGATGCAAAACCACCATGCTCACTAGAGGTGACAAAGGGATGGGTTGTAAAGGTTAAAGTGGTTAAAAAGGTTAAAATTTTCTTCGTTGTTGTCAAGCAGTGACCTATGGTTAAGGCTTGGTGTCATTTTGGAGCCTTTGGGGTTTTCAGTGCTGCTAAACAGGTCAGGACTGTGCTACACCTCAGCATCGTGCAGGGACCTTGTGCCATAAGCACAAGGAGGTGTCTGCAGCAGTCTGGGGTTGTTCCCACCTGTGCTTCCCTCTCTGGCCTCTCTGCCTGGGAAAGATGGGAATCCTCTGGTGGGCCATGCCTGAGAGCCAAGTCCATGCTGGTGCTGGGAAGGCTCAGGGTGGCCGAGGAGGAGCAAGCAGTCAAATACACACCTAGACTAAACAAGCTGACAAAATCCCAATAAATTTTATTCCCTGCCAGCTTTTGTCCCTGAAGCAGCTTCTCCCAGGGGAAGTGTGAGATAGTGAACTGTAAATCAGGGAAGAGAGAACAGCTCTGGCTGTGGGAGCATTTCTGGGCAGGGAGGTCGAGGGGTTCTGGTGAGCTGGCGCCAGTGGTGAGAGCCCGACTGGGGCTCTGTGTGCCCATGGTCCCCCCGGGGGACGGGGTGACTTCATGTCTCAGTCTCCAATATTTCCTATTCTTGGAGATCGGAACAAATTCATTTAAGGCAGTGAATCGCTGTTGTGTTACATGACTCCCACTGGTGAAGCAGGACCTGGAGTTGCTCTGGTTTTGCTTGTGCACTGAGGGAGCACTGAACTGTGTGTTTGCTTCCCTTGCAGGTGTCCCGGGTGCCTGTGGAATCCTGTGAGCAGTACACAACCTGTGGGGAATGCCTGAGCTCGGGAGACCCTCACTGTGGCTGGTGTTCACTCCATCACATGTAAGTCCAGCCTTGACCATTTCATGATGATAAAAGCAGCTTTCAAAGCTACCAAGCACCTCCCATGCAAAACGAATTATGCTGAAGTTCCTTAAATCCATTTTTCCCTTCTTTGGACATTCCCTGCATTGCAGCACGAATGCCATTGGAAGTCTCTGAGCTCTCGTGGAAAGGGGGGTCACCCACTGCATGGAGTGGATGGAAAACCAGAATTTAAATTGGTGGGAATGGAGGCCTTGTGTTTTGCACACTCCTGCTTGCCCAAGCTGCAAATCCGAAGTAACAGGGAATTTTCAAAGGCAAAAGTAGACTTGATTATATGAGTGGGACTCTGCTTTCAGCGAGGTTACAGCATCAGAGCAGAGCAGAGCACTGAGCCCTTTTAAATGCATCATGAAGAGATATTTAAATGCTGCAAGGAAAGGTCAGAGGGTCCGTGCTCCAGCCATTCCCGGTGGGAGCTCGGAGCTGGCAGCCCCCACGTGCATCACCAGGCACAAAAGGCTAAGGGTGGTTTTTTTCAGGGGAGCTCCAGCAAATGCTCTCTGCATTCAGGAGGTGTCCGTGTCCTTCCTTTCTCTCCCCTGCCATAATAACGATCACTTCCTAAGGCGGAAGGGAGACCACCAGGCAGAGGCGGATCAGGGGAGGAGGGGAAAGCCTGGAGGAGGCTGGAGGAGAGGAATAGAAATCCCTCCGGCCGAGTGCCAGCTTGCAGAGCAGCCCCGTTAAATGCATGGAAAGCATGGAAAAGGGGGGAGGCAGAGTTCAGGGACCTACACAGCAGCACTTGGCCACTTGCCTGAGGAGCAGGTGCTGAAGGGAAGCAGGGAACACCAGGCTCCTCCACAAATCCGGCCTGGATTTGGGACGTGTGGGCCTTGGGGTGCAATCCAGCTCCTCACAGCTTGTTTGGTTTATTTGCCACACTTGGGGAGATGCAGGAGAACCAGCTCAGCCCCTGGCCCTGAGCATCTCTCAGGCTCCACACAGGTAGGGGCTGAGGGCAGCAGCAGAGCCCTGAACATCCCACCAGCAGCACCCCAAGGCACCGTGGGCATCTTTTGGGGTATTTTTAGCTTTTTCCTTTTCAGACTAGCCTGTCCAGCCCTACAGCCCTACAGCTAAGGAAACAGGTGTGCAGTTGTGTCTGAAAGTCTTTCTTGTCACAGCTTTGTCAGGAGTGACTTCCATCCTTTGAGATTCCCATCCCTTTGGCTCTTCCCTGTGTGCCTTTCCAGAGGCTGGGACAGCTGTGCAGGATGGGAGGGGGTGCTGCATTCAGTGCCTGTGGGTGGGGGTGCTTGATGCTGCTTCTCAGCCTCCTACAGCAGCTCCTCTGCAAGGATCACCGAGCACTTCCCTAATGCTAATGAACTGAATCTTCATAAGCCACCTGGGAAGCAGGTAAAGGTTGTTATCTTCATTTTGCAGAGAGAAAACCCACAATGTCAAGAGGAGAGAAAAGTGTCGTTTCCTCTGCCCTTTTGGCCATGACATTTCAGCATTAACCTATTCCCAACAAGGGTTCCTGCCCTGATGGTATTTCTCAACCCTCCCTTCAAGCATCTGCACTTTGGAGAAATGATCATTTTTTAGCTTTTGTTTTAAGCTGTAAATAATTGAGTTTATCTTGCTGTTCGTGAAGCCTCTGTCATATTTGTTTGGAGGCCCCGAGTGCTGGAGTGTTTGTATTTAATTTGTCATCTCTCCCCTCTAACTCTTACACGTTCCACCTGCTGGACCAGCTGCTCAGTGGAAGGGAGGTGGGTCAGGGTGTGATGCTCATGTTGTAGTTTCTGAGGGTTAGTTAAAAGGAAGAGGGGCAGAAGAGGAGATGATTTTGTCTTTGGAAGAGCAAGAAAGTGGCAGGTGGCCCAAGCAAGTGTGGGGCTGGGAAACAGCAGCACTAAGTGTCTGTTGGAGATTGAAAAGAATGTGTCTTTTCCTACTACTTGTTGTGGGGTTTTACTGTACAGCTTCCCTTGATTGCTCATTATGTGATGTCTCTTGGAGGCCTGAGTCAGGGTTAAGGCTCTGTGGCACAGGGGGTGTTTGCACACGTGTGTGGCCACCTGGAATTTAAGGATAGTGGTTGTAGCAATGCTGATGGATGAGCTGTTGGTGAGGATGAAATCAGAGAGCTCTGAAGCAGGACTTGGCCATGCTGGTGGCTGTAGCCATGAATCTGAACCAGGAGGTTCCCAAAACAGATTGTTAACTCCCAAAAACTAGTGGTTGATGAGGTGGTAGCCATGGGCTTTTCACTGGGATTTGAGGAATTCTGAAGGACATTTGAGGAGGTACTAGAAAAACAGCAGGATGGCAAAGGTGCTCGTTCTTCTGCAGAACAGCCGTTCTCACCTGAGGCCTCCTGAGGCAGAAGATGATGAGAGAACAGCCCATTCCTGCCTGGAGCCTCTGCTGTGTCCTCCCAGTTGGGGGTTTGCTTCCCATGCAAGTTCATCCTCTGCACGGAGAGCAGATCCTTTGCTCTTCCTCTTCTACAAGCAGCAAGTGCTCTTTGGGAGTGATCAGAGGCCTCAAGGAGATTGTTAAAGAGTCTCTTCAGCCCAGTGGGATGTGAAACCTGCAAGACTTCCATGTGCTGCTCTCTGCAAGTGTGTTATTGTCTACAGACCTATTTATCTCTGTTAGGGCTGTTGCCATAAATAGTATGATAAAAAAGAGCCATTCCAGCGAGTCAATGAGATAAAGGCTCCAGTCAAGAGCTCACTTTAAAGCTATCTTACAGATTCACTTAAACCTCGATAATTCTTCCTGTGGCAGCATTCATATTTAGCCCCATTATACTCCAAAGGAAAAGGTACAAAAAGTGAGAGGGTGAGGAGGGCAGCACCAGCATTTGCCAGGGATCATACAGGTGGTTTGGAAAGGGAAAGTGGAAACTTCACTTATCTTAATAAGTGGATAGGATGGTGGAGGAGGATGGTGGTCCTGCTGTTTCACAGAATCACAGAATCTCAGAATGGTCTGAGTGGAAAGGGACCTTAAAAGCTCACCTCATTCCACACCCTGCCATGAGCAGGGACATCTTCCACTAGACCAGGTTGCTCCAAACTCTACCCAATGACCTAGAACACTTCCAGGGGTGGGGCAGCCACAACTACTCCAGACAACCTGTGCCAGTGAACAGTGATCCTGTTCCAGAGTGGGAAGCCCTGGTTTTGCCAGGCTCTTGTCAGCTGGCCAGAGCATGACGGCAAAATCCAGCCTCTGCATGGGCAGGAGGTGTTTCTGCTGATGTGTTTGTGTGTCTGGGACTGCTGGAGCTGCTCTACAGGGAGCCAGGAAAATAAGCAGAGTGACAGCATCACCTTGTTAAACCACATATGCTCCAGTAACTGCCAGAGGAAACTTGCTGGTGGCATGTGGGGACAGCAGCCCCACCCTTTGCCCCATGTGAAATAAGGTCTAAAATCAGTAATGAATGAAACACGACAAAGTTTGCTGATGGGTTATTAAGACCATTAATACCAAAAGACAAATACACCATCTGTAACCAGGGAGGAGGGTTGCAAGAAAAGGATTTTCCCCAAATGATATAAAATAGGAAATCATGGAGGGATGCCAGTGCTGCAGTCTTAGATACCTGTTTTGAAACACGGATAATTCTCCCTTGGTTCTTGGTGGATGCTCTGCTGGAAGCAACTGGATTTCACTCAACTCCAAGGACACCTGCAATAGAAAAATAGGGATAACAAGCCATCCTGGAGCACACAGCATGCTAGGAGCAGTCCTAGTCACTTTGGCATTCTCAGAGGCTTGCATTCCTGCTGGTGGGAATGGGAGAGAGCTGGGAGCTTAAGTCATGAAAACTAGCCAAGCACCACTGGCGGCAGCTGTAAAGTCCCATTCCTGGCTGTTTCTCACCCCTCAGCTCCAGGAGGAGATGGTTAGTGAACTATGTGGTTTTGTTTTAATTAGAAGAGCGGCATCATCTTGTTACTGTTTTATGGCTTAGTTTCTGTGCAGATGAGGAATTCATGGGCTGCAGAATGCCTGGATCACCCCACAGCCCCATCACCCACTGTCACCTCTGGCACATGGGGACTTAGCAGCTTTGGACTGTGTCCCAGCGCAGGCAGGACTGGGAATTGCTGATGAGATACTTGTGGTTTGTCATTCCTCTGATGACAGAATACATTTCAATGCCTTCTGGTTCTAACCTGGTGCCCGATACCAGCTCCTGGTGCAGAGCATCACCAGGGGCTGGTGCAGAGCATCGCCCAGGCTGAATGGGATTTGGAGTGCCCAGGTGTTTTCCACGCTCTGACGTTGCTGGTGTGTGGCAGGTGCTCCCCGAGGGACAGCTGTGAGCGAGCCCACGAGCCGTTCCGCTTCGCAGGCAGCATCAGCCAGTGCATGAGCATCACGGTGCAGCCCAGCAGCATCTCCGTGTCCGAGCACAGCCTCCCGGTGAGTGGGGAGGGGGGGACCTGGCACTGGGAGGCCCCCCCAGCACTCTCCAGCTTTGCAGTGAACACTCCGTTCTCCAGCCTTTCTCCCTTCCCGTCGGCACAAATGTTTTCTCATGAAGTCAGAGGGACTGGGGAGCAAAGGGGTCATCTGAGCTGGGGAAGAAGCTGGGAGGGGGTTGGAAGAAATTCCCCTTCCCCTTGGGCCTCAGCTCACATTTCTCTTGGTCTGGTTTCATTAGCTGGTGAAAGGAAAGGCTTTGTTTCCCGAAAAGCTCATCTGTGAGCTGTGCTCAGGCCTGGCTTTCCAAAGCATCCCAGCTGTTGCTCCCGGAGCCCCCCAGCACCCCAGGCAGCTGGTCCTGGCCTTGCTGCCTCCCCTTCCTGGGATGCCCCTCTGGCACTTTGTGTGGAAATGGTGTGGGGCTTTTGGTAGGCCACACACCCCTCCAGGCACCGCTTTGCCATGGGGACAGACCCCAGACAGATCCGTGGTGGGGTCAGTGGAGAGTTGCTCATTCCTAATGGTCACAGGGCACAGTGGTCTTTCCCATTCATGCCATGGGGCAGCCATGGGGCAGGGAGGTGGTTTGAGCTGAGGGGTTTTGGGGTGGTCATTGCTGCTCTTATGCATGAGAGGGAACACCCTGCTGTGCTACACAGGCTCCCTACACAGGTATTGGGGCTGGCAATACTTCTGTAAGGCAACCAGGGCACAAAAATCTGCCATTGCCAACTCTCCTGACCTGCAGTGCCTGAAGGCTCAACGAGGTGGTTTTGTATTCATAAAGAACCTGCTCCTCGGCTTTATTTTTCCTCCTCCCCTTCCCATTAAAGGGCATCTGGCCACCTCCTGTGGGCAGGTGGGTAATTTAGGGGGGTCATATTGAAAGGGAAAACAGCAGGGACTGGAAACGCAAAGGAAATTTGGGTGGATTTGCCTGCTAACTGATTTTCTGGCTGTTTTGTTTCCTCCTGTCCCTGCTGCAGCTCAGCCTTCTGGTGAGTGATGCTCCAGACCTGACAGCTGGCGTCACCTGCCTCTTTGGAAACCTGACGGAGGTGGAAGGGCAGGTTTCGGGCAGCCAGGTGGTTTGTGTCTCACCACCAGCAAAAGATGTTCCTGCCATCCCTGTGGATCAAGGTAAGGAACTGATCTATGGCCAGTAATACGATGTCTGTGCCACCAGACAGTGCTGCAGAGGTTTGGAAGTATCTGCTGGGTGGAGCAGAGCCTTTGGGGCTGCTGCTGGAGAAATTCATGCTTCTGTCAAAGACTATTGAACCCAGGGAGCTAAATATGCTTCATCTTTAAGAAATGCATCCCACACAGGGAAAGATAGACTGGGAGCAGGCAGCAGTACATGATTTCCCTGTCTTTACAACCTCCCTGCACTGCCAGACAGCTCCCAAGACAGGACAGGAGCCGTCTGTCCCCTCTGGGGTGGCTCACAAGTGGGCAGGGGCTCTCAGCCTTGCCAGACTGGGTGAATCTGGAAAGCAGGAGCCCTCCCCTTGGCCTGGCTCAGCACCCACGAGTAGGTGGATGCATTTTCTATTTTTCGTCCTGATCTTTGGGTTGTTTCTTCATTAATGTCATTGCTGTCATTTTTTCTCTTCCCGTAACCAAAACACTACTTGCTTAAAACTCATTTTCTCCTTGGCATCCTCCCAGGTGTCAGCAGTGCTTCCCTGCTGATATATTTGTATTTCTAAGGCATTATATGGAGCCTTGGTGAACACTGGGGGCCCAAAGCCCCATGGTAGCAGGGTAGACTTCCCTATAGCAGCTCTGAAAGAGCAATCTGCTCCTAATTAACCCAGTGCTGAGGCTCCTGAAGAGCTTCACTGATGTTTCACTTGTTTCCAGCAATGTTTCCCGGTCTAGGAGATGATTCCAGGAATGATGTTCAGAGAAGCTGTGGATCCCAATCCCTGGAAGTGTTCAGGGCCAGGCTGAATGGGATTTGGAGCAACCTGGTCTAGTGGAAGGTGTCCATGGCAGGGGGTTGGAGCGAGATGATCTTTTCCTCCCAACCCAAACCCTTCTATTATTCTATGATTCTATTCTCAGGCTGCTTCTCAGAATAGACTGAATTTTAATACTGGAGACTGAATTCTTTAGGGAGCAGGGTGAGATTCCAAAGTCATTTAAGCTGTGACCCATGGCAGCATTTATCCCCTGTGTCTCCAATGCATTTTGCCATCAAGGCTGGTTTGGAAGCATTGCTGGAACCTGAAGGGCAGCACCCTGGGGTGCTCGAGGGCAGGGTCTGGCTGAAGGGGTGCAGGAGGGGGTCCTGATGTCTGGGGGAGCAGGGAATGACAGCAACCTGAGTTCACCTTGTACCCCAGCAGCAGCTGGCTCAGCTCGCTGGCAGGTGGGCAGCGGGTGCCCCCGTGTGTGCTGTTGCTTCCATCCTTCCTGCTGGCAGGACTGACGGGCCCTGCTTTGCATCCCCAGACTGGTTCGGCGTGGTGCTCCAGCTGAAGTCGCGGGAGACGGGGAGGACGTTTGTCAGCACCGAGTTCAAGTTCTACAACTGCAGTGCCCACCAGCTGTGAGTGCTCCCTCCCTGCTCCAAGCAGAGCCAAAAAACGGGCTGGGAAATGTGTGCTGGGTTCTGACACCAGCCAGGGGGGTTATCGCACTGCTCGGTTCAGCCACGTGTGGTACAAGGGGAGCCCAGCAGTTCGTGTCTTCTCCGAACTCTGGGTGCGTGTGGAGCTTTCTGCGCCTTGTGAAACGCAGGTGGAATGAGCTCGAAACAACCTTAACCTGCTGGTGCCCCCAAGCTGCACGAACCCGCAACTGTGAACTCGGAGGCAGCCTCGCAGGCAGCTGGGGAAGGCAGAGCAGAGGGGCTGGGAAGGGGGGCTTCTGGCAGCAGGGTGGGCTGCTGGTAATGGGAGGTGGCTGCAGGTAGTGTGAGATGAGCTGCAGGCAGGGGGAGATGGGATGCAGGCAGGGGGAGATGGGATGCAGGCAGTGGGAGATGGGCTGCAGGCAGGGGGAGATGGGATGCAGGCAGGGGGGGGGGGGATGAAGGCAGAGGGAGGTGGGATGAAGGCAGCAGGAGGTGGCTGCAGCCCAGGCATGTATCAGGCACAGTGGCTGCTCCATGGAGGGCTGGGGAGCTCAGTGCTGCTGAAGATCATGGAAACATATCCCCCACAGGCACGTCTGCTGCTGGAAGGCAGCAGGCAGCTGGCTGGCCTAAAAAACACATTTACAGACCTGAAGCGTTTATGGATTTCTGTCTGGAAACAAAGCAAGCTCTAAAGCACCAAAATGGACTTGTGGGCAGGAACTGCCAGCAGATGGATGGGGAATGGCGGGACTGACCACAGGGCTGGGAGCATCTCCTGTGGCAGGAGGAGCTGCCAGCACTGCCCTGGAGCCTGGTCTGTTGCTGGAGTCACCAAGTGCCAGCACAGGGACACTCCCAATGTTTTCTGTGCTGGATTTGAAGCCTCAGGCTACAGGGCCTTTCATGCTGCACTTGGAAAAGTGTTTGTTGCTGATGGGCTTGGCTGGCCTGTGGTTTTTCTAGGCATGAATTCGTTTTGTATTTTAGTTTTGTTGTGAGCCATAGCACAGAGCAGAGGTACTGGGATGACAGGAGTCCTGTGGGTCCTTCAGTCTCCCTGTGCTGCCTGTGGTGGTTTTTATCCATAATCCCAACGATTCCTGCCTTCTGTCATGCTACCTGTCATGCACAGCTCTGTTCTTGGGTCCTTGTCCCTCAGTCAGGCTGTGCAGCACCAGCCTCTCCTCTGCTGCCAGCACTTGCAGTCCCTCCAGGCTCCTCTGCATTCTCCTGGTTTGGAATTTACATGAGGAATGGCATTCCAGGGACCCTTATTTTCACTAAGAAGCTGAGGTTTGAATCAGGAGAGGCAATACATCCTTCCTGGCCTGTCATTTGGCTTCATCTGGCCATGCCTTTCTCCCAGCTTGTGTTTGGAGACAAAGTGCTTACACAGGGGTAAATTCTGCAGCACTTACATCCCACCAGACTTGTTATCAGGGAGTTCAACAAGGGCATGAACCAGCCTGGCAGGAATGAATCACATGGAAAAAGCAGCATGGCAAAAGGAGGCAGGAATACAGGGCTCACCTACTGATCCTGAGGTTCTTTATTGCAATGGGTGTCTGGGGAGCAGGGGAGCTCTTTAGGGCTGTGTGCCAGCACAGTGGCTGTGGTGTCTGAAGGATGTACCCCTGGGGGGTGGTGTCAGGGAAAGGACAGGAGGAGTTTGGGGATGGATAAGAACGTGCTGCTTTTGCAGATTGGTCCTGTGAACCCTTCTGTGCTGCTGGGAACCACCATGGGCTGAGGTGGTTCAGTGCTCAGGTGCATGAATTCTGTGTCCTCAGGGAGCTGCAAGTGGGTCAGGGAACCTTCCGTGTTAAGTGTCTTTTAATAAGGACTAGGTGAAGTGGAGAGCTGCACTTTCTGAAGCAAGAGAGGGGCAGGGGTCCTTAAGAAAGCTAGACTGGGATAAAAGAGCAAAGATGGTGACCTGGTGTAAGTCTGAGAGTTCAGGATCCTGCCAGGGCTGGGCAGAGCTGAAAGCAGCAGCCAGGAAACCACAGAAACCACAGAACAGAGAGAGGTGTCAAACCAAGCACTGGCCTGGGTGGTCAGAGAGCTCTTCCTCCCTTAGAGGGGAAACAGAGCCCCGCCAGTCCCAGGTGGGAATGCTGGACACCAGGGCCAGGCCAGGTGGGCAAAGTGCTACAGACCCACACGGAGACAGAAATGGGTCAAACAAATGAGTAATTAAATAAGCTTGGAGCACTTGATGTTCTCCCCAGATTTGCTTGTGCATGATTAGAATAAGCTTCCTTAGCTATTAAGGTCACTACAAATGCATCAGAAGGAGAACACAATTGAGTTATCAAAACACATTCTCGTGGCAGCAGCTCCCAAAAGGCATTGCCCTGGTCCCTGTGCCCAGCTGGCAGGAGAGCCCTCTTTCTGGAGACCTGCTTTCCTCCTTTTCCAGAGTTTCCTGCTTAAGGCCACACTTGCACTGCCCTGGTGATGTTTGTCTGTCTGCACTGGGCTTGCTCCAGCACATCCCTGCCCCAGGCACTGCCCTCTCCAGGCAGCACCACAATCTTTGGAGCCACAGTTTATGACACAGAGCTGAATCCCATGGGCACAGCTCATACTTCTGCCAGCAGATTGTCACCAAAATGCTGCCACGTGGCACAGAGGGGTGGCCTCGGAGATGGAGGAGGTGGCTGCTGTGAATATTAGCAGCTGTCACAGATCATGCATCTCTCTGGCAGCAGTTAGTGGGGAACAAAACCCACCCAGCAGTTTGCTGGCAGCTGGGCCCCCTGGGTCTGAAAAGGGTCTGTGTTCTTTCAAAAACATTTCATAAACAGTTAATTTTTTTCCAACATGAATCAAAAGCTCTTGCTGGACTCTCTGCACTCCAAGGTCAAGCAGAAGTGTTGCCGTTGACTTGAAGCATTCCTGCCTTGTAAAACAACTGATCCTATTTTTGCCAGGCTTGCCTTGTTTTCCACTTTCTAGAAACCAAAAATCAAGCCTGGTATCTGTGCAATATTGTGCTTTATTTTATGCCAATCCAATGATATGCAATAAATCCTAGCTTGTATTTTATTACAGAATGAATTATGAGTGTGCGTTTTCCCAAACCTGTTTGTTATTTCAAACAGGTTGTATCAAAACATCCCTCCAAAGAAGTTCTTTTGCCATGAAGGACCCTGACCCTGGATTTCTGGCAATCATATAGATCTCCCAAGGTGATAACCTCTGTGTTAAGCTCTCCTTTCTCCCTCCAGGTGCCTGTCCTGTGTGAACAGTGCATTTCGCTGCCACTGGTGCAAGTACAGGAACCTCTGCACACACGACCCCACCACGTGCTCCTTTCAGGAGGGAAGGATCAATGTCTCTGAGGTACCAGACTGGGATTTCATCCCTTTATTCTTTGCTTTTCTATGGCACAAGCAGCATAACCTATTCTTACGTGAAGTTTTTTGACTTTCCATGGGTCTCTTTGGCATCAAGAAGTGCAGATGCAGCTTTAAAGGAGCGTAGCAGGAGTGTGTCAGTCTCATTAAAGTGTTGTTCTTGACCTGAACACCAAAGCTGGCCCCACCTCTGCTGTGTGGGAATGCCCAGGTTCATTACTAATGATAATTACTGTAGTGCTTTCCTTCAGGGGTCTCAAAGACTCCTCAAAACCCAGCACCTTTCAGCAACTCTGCTTTACATCCACGGTGTGAAGGGGTTTGCTTTGTCTGCTGGCCAGCAGCAGGTCCTGGTGGGACTGTTCAGTGGGTTGTGTTGGCAGGTCTGAAATTTGTGGCAGGAGCCTGACTGTAAACTGATTAAGAAGGGAATTACCAACGTGCAGAGTCCTACATTTTGGAAAAGAGAGTTGATTTGGGTTCCAGCACTGGGGACCAGGAGCCATCTCTCTTAGCAGTTCATAAAAGGTGTGGGGCTCAAATCCAAAAATGCTTTTAACAGTTGGAAGAGGCACAGCCTGTTAATGGCTCTGCCAGCTCTTCTCAGTGTCCCAGGGCAGAAGGAACCCTGGAGGAAAGGGGTTTGTTAGCACAAACTGCTGATTGAAGGTTACCACTAACTTTTTGGTCTGAGGTTTCTGCACCCCTTGTCCTGACAGGTGTTCATGAAGTCCACGGCAGGTACAGCCTCTGATGCTGGCAGGGTCCTGGTCACTGCCCTTACTGTTCCTACACGTAGCTTTGTAGCACCCGAAGTGGGTGCCAGGAAAAAAGATGGTTTAAAAGGTGTTTTGAAAATCCGAAGTGTCTTGAAAAGTGGGAAAGGCAGCAGTGAGATCATCTACAAATACTAGAAAAAGAAAGGAGAGGAAGGTTTGCCAGCATCAAGACAAAGCCTTACCAGTGAGTAATGGAGATTGAGAAAAGCAGGAGAGATCAGTCAGCAGAGTAAACACTGAGGAGTGAAAAAGTGACTGAGGCTGCCAGGTTGCTGCTAAACCAATAGTAAACTTATCTCATGGCTCTCCCTGGTTAAAATGCTGCCAGGAGACACGTAGATACAAGGCAAGAGAGATTTATGAACTGCATGTATAGGTACCTCAGCAGGAATCTGTAAGATCCAAGGGATGAGCAGCAATGACTGGGAGCAGGCACTGCCTCCAGCAGGGGATTGGAATGGATGCCTAAGGAAAAGCATCCACCCCGGGGACAAACCAAATGCTTTCTTAGTCCAGTTCAAAGTCAAGAAACTTCCTTTCAACACATCAAGAGAAAGCAAAATCCTTTGCTTCTCCTCCTCTTGAATGATGTGGAGGTTTTTCTCCTTCACACTCAAAGCATCGCTGTCTTCTCAGGCTTTACAATTGGAGTTCTCCGTTCTGTAGGTCTTCAACCCCATGATCTCAGAAGTGTTTGACAAGTCTCTGGTAAAGTAGGACAATCCCATTATCTCCATTTTTCTCCTGGGAGCACACAGGACTTGCCTGAGGGGAAGGAGGGAAGGAGCTGGTCTCTCTGCCAGTTCCTGCTGGGATCACAGGACTGTTGTGTCTCCAAAGAACTTCCTCTGTCACATTCATCTTGTGGAGGTTGTTTCTCACTGGGGGTGTTTTGTGATATCTAACACCTTCCTGGGGATTACTTTTGATAAGGGCTGATGATAACAATACAGTTGCTTCACTGTTCATCGTGACTTCTCCAGATCTCTGAGCACAAGCAAAAACAGTCCCCCAAATAAATTTGTTTGCTCATTTAAGGCCGATGGATTGCACACAGCACAGTGCTAATGCCTTTATTACGGGCACTTCACTCCAGCTAACACAGACATGAAATAAATGCCTCATAAAGAGTTTCCTCTCCTAAAACAATTCAGATCACAATGTTCTCATTGTGTCATGGCCTGATGTATTAGGAAATTGTTTGTGCCTCCCATCAGTCCCTTCCCAGCAGAGACAGTGGTGTTTGGAGCTGGTGATCACTGTGGCAGTGCCTCAGCCCAGAGCCTGCTGCCCTACTTACAGTCCCATGTGCCTCTCCTTATGTAAGTTACACACGTGTTCACACGGGGTTGGAAATCTTCTCGTGCCTTTATATTTAATTTAAGAGAAAATATCCTGAATATTCCCTTTTACTCCTGGCCCATCAGAATTTGTGTCCCAGTGGGATCTGATGTGTAACGAGCTCCCTTTGATGCTCTTAGGAGTTGTCTATCTTGAGGAGGAAAAAGCTCAAAGCCTCAGCCACTTCACGAGGTGATGGGGGAGAGAAAGCCCTTCTTCAGGAGCTGTGCAATCTTCTGGCTGTACTGACTGAGCTAAATGCTGCTTTTTTTCCCCTGCTTTCCATGAAAATACAACTTTTTTCCCATCCCTCCATCTGCCCTGACAACAGGAATTATTTACTCAGATCTAAGGGCAGAGCTCAGGGACACACAGAGGACAACCCTGAAGGTGGGTTGGTGCTTTGTTCTGGCTTGTGAAGCCATCAGTGATAACCAGAGGCATTCATGAGACATGGGGAAAGATGGCTCTGGACTGCCAGATCCCTGCTTTCCATCATGCTTTTGTATTTGGAGAAGTGAAAATGTGGAAAACATGGTTTGGGGTCATTGGGAAATAAATACAGATCCCTTCACAGTCTTTACAGCAAAGGGATCTTCCAGGACAGAGCTGGCTGTCCTTGATATCCTTCATCTCCTGGGAAGTTTCTGACATGGAGGGAACCCAACTCTGAGGTCTCTATTTCCAGGTAGCCAGTTCTTTAGGAGTTAAAGATTGGATAAGCAACTTTTTTCTCAGCCTTTTCTTAGCCTCAGGCTTCAGTTGTCAGCAGAATGTGCCTGCTTGGACACTCCCATCCAGAGAGCCATGGGAAGGCAAAGGTCTGTGAGTAACTTGCTCCCAATAAAGCAGGGTTTCTCCCAGTCTCATGGCTGTGTAGCACTGATTGTCTCACTTTCCAAAGCTTCAGATCAGCCCTGTGATATCATTTTAATGTGTCTGAGGTGGTTGGGTCTATGTCTGTGTGAGGCTCTAAGATGTTTCTAAATATTTGAAGCTTTCAGATGAAGAGGAATGTATATACATAAAAATATCCTCTCCTTACACCCCATCCCAGTGGAGAGCTAGAACCAAATAAATCCTATTAGCTTCCCAGAATGTGGAATCCTGTCCCTCTTTGATGTCCAGTGTGTGCAGATAATGCCATTTCCACATGAGGGATGCTGATTTGGGGAGTTCAGTGCTGAGCCAGATTTTGGCTCCAGTCTGACTCCTTTAAATTCCCATTGATTTTAGAGCAATGCCTTTGCCCCTGGCTGTGCCCTTGGATGCTGAGTGCTGCTTGATGTGCCTTGAAGGACATAAACCAAAATCAAACCTTCCTCATGTCTGTCCTCACAATCCTCACTGCATGGGAGCCGTGATGTGCAGGACGTGACTCAGAGCCACATCTCAGACCCCCAAAGTCAGCAAATCACATTTAACTCGGAGATACGAGTTTGCCTGAAATAGTAACAAAAAGCCCAGTTTTGGCAAAATTATCTCTTCTCTGAGCTTATTGGCAACGCTTTTTTCAGCTGTAGCTTTATGGTGTGTGTAACCTGGTGTGTTGGGTATTTGGAGGGGAAGGAGCCACGCAGGGAAGAGCTCTGGAGGGAGCAGAGGGAGGTGTTCCCACCTCTAACCTGTCCATGTGCAAGGGAATTGCTCCTGTCCTCACCTCTGGTACACAAAGGGTTTTTTATGGAAGGGAAATCAGCTCTCCAGTCTTCTGTGGCTGTAAATATCACAAATTAATGGAGAAGACCCAGGTTACAGCACGTGCTCAGGACTAGTGCTGTTGGGAAGGAATTTACCAGGGAGAAAGCTTTGGCTCCAGCTGCCTTTCTTTCATGTCTGGTTTCTAAGGAGCAAGGTCTGCTCTCCTTTCCAGTGGCATAAATGAAGGATTATGTGTTTCCATGAGTGACAGGGACTGTAATTTATATCATTGGGAATACAACTGTGAGCCAGGGCTTTACATTCACGTGCCACATTCATTTATGTTTATAACTTTAAAATATGTGTAGCAAGTTAACATTTGTGGAGATTTCGTGGGTTCTTTTAAGATGAAAAGTAGGGAAACAGTCTATTTTCTGCCATTTGGGCTAAATCCCATAGTCAAAAGAATTGCCTGCCATTTCTAGGCAATTTTTTCCAATAAGAGCAAGAAGGTTTGACCTACTAAAACTGCTCAGTTAAACACAAATAATAACCATGGGTGCTCTGTTCTGCTCCAGAGACAGCTGCGTGTTGCGGGTCTTTAAGGTATTTATAGACCTTGGAATCTTTGAGGCTAAAAAGTGTTGGAGAAGCATAAAATGTCTTTGTAAATTGTGTGCGATGATAGTTCATAGGCAGAATATTCCCTGAGAGTCTGTGCCACTCATGCATCGGAGCCTTGTCTTTCTCCAGCAGATCTTCTGATTTGTGTTTATTCTGGCATAGGGAAGTTAAGAAGGATAATGAGAGGATTCGACATGTTTGTTTAGCAAGAGGAGGCAATAATGGTCTTTCTAACTCACTGCAGGATTTACTTCTCATGAATTAAAAAACAAAGTAAACTGATTACGGAACAAAATTGTATATTCCACTGTCTTCAGTCTCCTTTTTATATGGTATTTTCTGGGTGTTTAGCTGTTCCTGGGGATGAAATGCACAATGGAGCACTCAGGCTGAGCCAGACAAACCAGGGATGCTCTTGGTTTTTACCACCATGATGGACTTTAGCCATAGTCCTACAGCTCCAATCCCAGCAGCAGGACTGGTGCTACCAACCACTTCCCAGTCCATCACAAAATTCCTATAACAGAGATAAGCATAGACAGAGGCTTTGCTAAAGCTGATGATATACCCCTAACAAAATAATTATATTAGTGCTGGTTTTCAGATCAGGGAGCAGGTACAAGAGGTGGTGAACACACAAACCACTCTGCCAGGCTGTTTTCCTGCAGTATCACCCCCTTCCAGCTCTGTGGGTGGTGTGGGACAAGGGTGCTACTGCAGGAGCATCCACATGAGACCCAAACCCTCTCACACACTCTCCATGGGAAGAGCTGGGTGTGCAGGGATTTGGGTGTGCAGGGATGTGGGTGTACATCACTGCAGCAGCAATTTGAAAAACAAATTGCAAAGAAAAGACCTGAAAGCTGAACAATGAGGCAGGGAAATGGCACAGAGGGAGGACAAGGGCTCCGTGTGGTGTCCGAGTCGACCCGCGCCCTCCGCAAGCCCTGGCAGCTCCTGTGGATCTACTCACTCATCTGATAAATTCAGGAGCAACTGCCTGCAGCAATGTGGCTCCCCATCTTCCTACGTATCTCTCCATCCCCAAATGTATAGCCCTTATTAGTGTGATCACTGTAGCTGTCAGCCAACACAGAGGGGCTGCCTCGCTCGGTGCTTCCCCGAGTGCCGCGCACTCCCAGCCCGCCTGCCTTGCCTTCACCACAATCCCAATGTGACATTTTTCTTCCACTGAAACCAAAGGGAAAAAAAAAATCTATTATGTCCCACTCGTCTCTAATGATGGCAGAACAATTTTTGCTACCAGCGTTTTCAGCACCAGAGAGCAGCTCTGGAAATGTAAGTCCTCTCCCGTGTCTCCGAAGGCAGAAGCATTTCTTTAGCAGTCGCCTCACGGATGGTGCTGGCCAGGAAGGATAATGGTCCATAACATATTCATTATTTTCAGGACTGTTCACTGAGGTTCTCCCACTGGTGATGTGACTGGAGACTTTTTGTTTTCAATCATAATGGGATAAAAGATTCTGTGGTTCCAGGATGCTTTTCTTTCCAAACACAGGCGTTCCACAGGGCTGGGGATCTCTGTGGAGTGGAGACATTTGTCTTCTGTTGGTCCTCGATGTGACTTTGAGGTTTAAATGCAAAACCTTAAATGCAGCCAGATATTGAGTGGAAGGTGGTACAGGCGTGTGGTGCATAATGAGGAGGAAGGAATATGTGTGCAAAGTCAGCTTGGAAGAGGTGACAGTGCTTGGAAAATGCCATGAATCCTAGGAGTCTGCTGGTGGTAGGACAGAGGCTGAGCTGAGGGTTGGATCCACAGTACCAGGGTCTGTGGGAGCCAGGGTCTGCCATTCCCTTCCAGCCTGTAAATCCACTCCACTGCAAAAAAGGGCTTTTCTTCCCTCCCCAGTGTAGCCGCTTTCTGGCTGATGGAGTTTAAAATCACTTTTGGCTGTTAATCCGTGAAAGTCCCTGTTAGAAATAAAATAAAATATATATAAGGAAAAGTGCCACTAAAAAGGTTTATGAGGCAGCAGTTTAAGTTACTGGCTTCTCCAGACCAGAGTAGCATCTGTTCCTCATTTACAACTCGCCTGAGCCAGTAGTGAAACAACATCCCATGGCCCTGGCTGTGAGCTGGAGGGGGAGCCTGGCTTGGCACACATTGTGGCCATCAGAGAGAGGTGGGGATTTCCCCCTGGACACACAATCCCAGCAGGATCCCAGTGAGGGTGGATCTCCTTGCATTGCCATTGGGATGATTTCCTTTCATCACTAGGCTGGGTGGCAAAGGGCTTGGGATGCCAGTCTGGGATTTGGCAGAGGGAAGAGAAACGTCAGGCTGTGTTTGTTAAAACTGCTACTTTAGCCTGGGATTAATCATTTAGTGTCAGGTGCTTACAGGTACTTAGGTACCTTGTTCCATTAGATCAAAGCAAATTAGAGCTGAACAGAATGTAAATACTTCTGACGGTCAGAGCCTCTGTCTCAGTGTGCTGCAGTTCCCAGAATGAAAATTGAAGAAAAACTGTATTTCCCAGTGTGTTATGCGGAGATAATGCTTGGAATGTTGAGATCTTAGGATGTTGAGGGATGTCATACTGTTATCAGGCACTGTTAGGTCTTTTTTTTTTGGTTCATCTCAGAGTTTCATTTAGACATCTCATTCGTGCTTTGTGGGGAATTGGAGATCTGCTCATCTGTGCAATGGTGTTTCACAGAATCACAGGATAGTTTGGATTGGAAGGGATCTTAAAGCTCATCTCATTCCACCCCCCTGCTGTGGGCAGGGCCACCTTCCAGTGAACCAGGTTGCTCCAAGCCCTGTCCAACCTGGCCTTGAACACTTCCAGGGACTGAACAGCCACAGCTTCTCTGGGAAACCTGTGCCAGGGCCTGTTCCTGTTCCAGCATTTACAGGGAGAGTTTCCTTTTATTTTTCATACACCACCTTGCACAGAAAAGTCTTGAGCTGATGCAATATTAAAACTTGCTATTAATTTACAATTACATTATTTTGGCCAGATCACAGCAGAAGTAAAAATAAATCACACTTCTCAGTGAAGTTGTGGCTGCCCCATCCCTGCAAGTGTTCAACCCCTGGTTGGACAGGGCTTGGGGCAACCTGGTCTAGTGGAAGGTGTCCCTGCCCATGGAAGAGGGTTGGAACAAGGTGATCTTTAAGGTGACTTCCAACCCAAACCATCCTGTGATTGAGAGCTAGAAAGGGCAGCTCAGGTCCAATGCTTTGCCCACCCAGCTGGCAGAGGTGTGAATCCCACCCAGGCATTCCTCAGCCAAGGAAAATGCCATGCCAGCTGCAGCACAGGAGCATTCCAGTGAGCTGGGTCAGCATTTAAGGAAGGCAGAGGTGTTGCATCATGGTGAGGGGTGACAGCAGATAGAGCAGAACTTAATGCCACCTCAGAAATTAATGGCACGTTGGTCTAATTTTACTCGGGTAAAGCAGAGTGGAACCGCACTTGGTAGTGAGAGGGAAGCACATCCCAGGCTGATCTGTCTCACTCCCTTGCAGTGCACAGCTGAGGGGTGTAAGGGGTGAAATGGGATTAGGAGGAGGCCCAGAAAGTGCAGCCTGTGGCTGGGAGCAGCCCATCACCCTCCAGAGCAATGGGGCTCAGCAGAGTTGGAGCAGCTGATAAGGGGCTGTGCTGCTGCAGGAGGGCACAGCAAGAGCCTCTGGCTCCACAGATGAAACCCACAGCAAGCTCAGAGCAGGGAGGACACCTTGGATTTATCCCCAGGTAGGGTGTTCCTCCTCCTGCAACTGCAATGAGGAAATGAGTGCCAGTCTCAGGACAGAGGGGCTGCCGTGGGGATTTCTTTAGTCCTGCACTTAACCTGCAGCTGGGCTGGGAAGTGGCACATCCTGGGCACTGGGGATGTGCTGAGACACAGGAGCAGCTCAGCCAAGACCTTCAGACACACCCTCACCTTAACCTGCCCGTCTCTTTTATTGCTCCGCAGGACTGTCCCCAGCTCTTCCCCACAGAGGAGATCCTGATCCCGGTGGGAGAGGTGAAGCCCATCACGCTGAAGGCAAGAAACCTGCCCCAGCCCCAGTCGGGGCAGCGCGGGTACGAGTGTGTCCTCAACATCCAGGGTGTCATCCACCGTGTGCCCGCCCTGCGCTTCAACAGCTCCAGCGTCCAGTGCCAGAACAGCTCGGTGAGCGCCCGGGAGGGGAACGTGGCAAAAACGGGTGTCAGCTCCGAATGGGAGAGTGAAAAATCTCGGAGTTTAATCCTGAATTCCAGGTGGGATCCCGCCGTGGGTGTGCGAGGTGTTTAATCATAGCAGGATGCGTTATCTGGCGGTTCCGTGGCTGCCTGGGGGGGTCAGCGAGGGGAAGGGGAGGAGGAGGAGGAGGGGGGGCACAAGGGGTCCAGGCAGGCTAATTCACACGGGGAGATAAGGGGAGTCACAGAGCCCTTATCGGGGAGCTGTCGAATTCCAGGTCACGGTGCCTGGATGAATAGAGTAGTGCTGAAAAGCAGCGCCCTGCAGGGAAGGTGGGGAAAAGGAAAACTGCCAGGTGAGAGAGCAGAGCACAGCAGAGAGAGAGAAATTACCTGAATGATGCTGCTGGAGGAGCAGGCACGGGAGGATAACCCTCATGCATAGGATGGGGCTTAGCCCTGCCAATCGACCTGGCAGGATTTTACCCCAGAACACCCCAAAGTCACTGTGGCAGGTACTTGGGGATGCCAAAACACATGTGGAAAATGCAGGTCACCCCTCACCCCCAGCCACAGCCCACGTTTGGGCCTCCTGTGTCACTCTACAGCTCTGGGATGAGCAGGGACAAACATGGTCCTTCCTCTCCTCACCATGTGCTCGAAGAGGTCCATGGGCAAACAGGGCACAGTTTGTTTTAGGCAGCAGAACAGGGTCCACTTTAATATTCAGTGCAGATGGTGTTAAATTGTTAATGAAGTTTTGAATTTTTAAAAATTTCACTGGATATTTATACATCACTTGCTGACTTTGGGCCTTGCAGCTTGGTGGATAATAAATGTATTAATACTATATAGTACTTTTCCTATCTAAAGTGATTTATAAACATTAGAGAAGCACTTTCATTGCTGTTAGGCTAATAGGAAGTGGTAGGTAGAGGATGTAAGGGTAATTCTGCCCTCACAGCTCTATCACTTGCACAGAAGATCTTGTTTCACACCAACTTAGTAAAACCCAGACAAGGTGAATGAGTACAGCCAAATGTGAGTTAAAACTGCACAACTACTGCACAGGGACAGTTGGAGCAGTTTGCCTTGGTTTAATCACCATCCCCTCATCCCAAAGAGGACGGCAATGTTCACTCACCTTTTTAAGTCTTTTTAGCAGCTCTTGGTTGACTTAGAGAGAGCATCAGAGTGAGGCCTCATCAGTGCTGGTTGTGATAATGGGAATTTCAGAATACACTGGGAATTCAGCTAAAGCATTCAAATTCACTCAGCCACGACCCCCAGGATGTCCATAAGAAGGGGAATAATTCAAGCCAGTCTATCCTTGTCTAGACCGAAGCAGTGTCTGGGAAAGGACCTCTCTGCACCATCTATTTTTGCTCAGATGTTGCCTGTTCCATCAGCCAAAGCTCTGCAGTGGGATTTTTAAGCTCCCAGTCACATTGTGGTGCATGGTGACTGTGGAAGAAGACAGCCTGTAGGCAGCAGTCCCAGTCTGATTAACTGGAGGGGCTGTATTGATAAGCTAGAGACTGAGTGACAAGAGCAACCACTGTGAGTGGAATAATTAATCTATTACCTCTCACAAGGACTAGATCTGATTTAATTATCTCTTCCTGGTGAGGAAAAGGGAGTCAAAGCAGAACCCTGGAGATGAAGTGTAGAAGTGTGGTGTCTCAGGCATCAGCACATGTTTTTTAAGCAGAGAATAATCTCAGTTTCTTTTAAAAGATCTTTTCCTATTAGTGTCATTCTTCCAAACATTCGATTCTCAATCTTCTCCTGCAGTATCTCTATGATGGGATGGACATCAGCAACTTAGCAGTGGACTTTGCTGTGGTTTGGAATGGGAACTTTGTTATTGACAACCCGGAGGATCTGAAAGGTAACAAACATCTGCTTCAAGTCATGGGGAGGAGGGAGGTGGTGGGAACTGGAGCAGAGCAGTGTCAGCTGCCAGCACTGTGCTGCAGGCAGAGACATTGTGATCCTTGTGGATCATCCTGTGGATGAGAGCAGCTCACTGCTCCACTGCTCGTGCTGCTCATTAAGCCCCACTGACACCAGCTTGGCTTGGAAACCACCTGTGCAGGGGCACTCTGTGCCTTGTTAAGCCAAAACTCAACATGTGCCGTTGCTTGTAAGTCCAAGAGCAGCTGTAACCCACGTGAACATCTCAATTCCTGACTCTGCCCTGCGTGTCCATCCCCTCTCTCCGCAGTGCACCTGTACAAATGCGCGGCCCAGCGCGAGAGCTGTGGGCTCTGCCTCAAAGCCGACCCCAAATTTGAGTGTGGCTGGTGCAGTGGTGAGGCCAAGTGCACCCTGAGGCCCCACTGCAGCTCCCCCTCGGCCCAGCCCTGGCTCGACTGGTCCAGCCGCAATGTCAAGTGCTCCAACCCCCGCATCACCGAGGTAAGAGCCAACTCATCCACACAACAAGAATGGGCTGGGTTGGAAGGGACCCACAGGGATCATCCCAACCCTCAGGCCTGCACGGCCCCATCCCCAAAAGTCACCCCGTGGGCCTGAGAGGATCATCCAAACACTTCTTGAGCTCTGGCAGCCTTGGGGCTGTGACCAAACCCTGGGGAGCCTGGTCAGTACCCAACCACCCTCTGGGGGAAGAACCTTATCCCGAGATCCAGCCTCCCCCCTGCCCTGACACAACTCCAGGCCATTCCCTGGCTCCTGTCCCCCGTCCCCACAGAGCAGAGCTCAGTCCCTGCCCCTCCTCTGCCCCTGCCCAAGGAGTTGTCCCTGCAATGAGGTCTCCCCTCAGTCTCCTCTTCTCCCCCTGTACACACAAAGTGCCCTCAGCTGCTCCTCACACCTTCCCCTCCGGGCCCTTCCCCATCTTCGTTGCCTCCTTTGGACACTCTCTAATGGCTCAATATCTTTCCCATATTGTGATGCCCAAAGTGCCCCAATACTGCAGGTGAGGCCCCCGGTCAGAGCAGAGCAGGACAATCCCCTCCCTGGCCCAGTGATGCTGTTCCTGATGCCCCCAGGACACGGTTGGCCCTCCTGGCTGCCAGGGCTCTGCTGACTCATGGCCAACATATCATTCCCAAATCTGGGAATATCTGGGATTGCCCTATCCCAGGATGCAGAATCCTGCACTTCTCCTTGCTGGACTTCACATCGTTGGTGTTTGCCCCTTCTCCTTACTCCTTCCAGGGTGGGTTTGGTCTGTCCCTGTCTTGTCTGAAAATCTGCCATTGGCCACCCGGCGCTGAAAGAACAGGAATAAAACACCCCAGTACTTTCAGTGAAATCAGTGGCACGTGGCCAGGTGTGCAGCCACTGCCCCACCAGGCAGCTGGCACTCACCAGCAGTGCCACCAGCACCGGGGTGACCGCTACGGACTATTGCGAGAATGCTAATTAAACCAGGGAGCTAATTAGTCCGTAGTTGATGCTTCTGATATTTCTGTTCAGACCACTGAGGGATGCAAAATGTCTCCCAGGAGCATTTTTACCAGTAAAACTGCACTCGGTCTGTTAACGTTGCTATTAGGAGTGACACTCTTATCAGGTGGGAATGAAAGAAGATTTTGGTTTCTCAGTTAATTAAATCCCAAAAAAAAGCCTCTCTCACCCTGAGCCTGTGTCCACACTGCAGAAGGATGTAACAGTGTTGGATGGAAGTCTCCTGTTGCACAGAGGCACATGGCAGGGCAGGAGCAGGGCTGCTCAGCACCCAAACTTCTGCTGCCTGAATAAGGACCCAAGTACGTGTGAATGTTTCCTCTTAAATTAGTTTTTACACGAGTTTAACTAAAGTGGCTCAGACCCTGTGGGAGAAAGGCATCAACCTCCTTTTTATGGAGGAAGGGAGGAAGAACAGAGGCTGGTGCTGCTGTGTCAGGGCTGGGTGGGGCTGACTGGAGGAGGATGATGCTAAGGAGGGTTCATCCATCCTGCAGGGATGTTACCAGGCTTTTGGTATTTCTTTCCTCGACTTCTGCCCAGCCACATTATACCTTTGTTGGGCAGGTATTTCTCTTGTGCAGTGTTTATCACACTGCAGAGTGAAGCTGCTGAGGCTGCAGGGGGACAGAGGAGGTGGTGGGGCTGGTTGTGCAGAGATGGGAAAGCGTTAAAAAGTGTTAAAAACCCACCCTTTCCCTTTTTGGTTGGTTTGTTTGTTTTCCAAGTCATAACTGTCTTACCAAGAGCTAAAATGAGCTTTAAAGCTTGCCTGGATATTCACCTTGTCCTGCCAGTGAACAGAACCTGAGCTTTTCTTATCTAAGTCCTGTTCTTCCACCCAAGGTTATGCTACAAGATACACAAAGCAAGACAGCCTCTGCCTGAGATTTTCTTCACCATAAACCATTCAGACAGTTGTAACATTGAAGAATCTTGGAATTATTTCTTTCCTCCTCCTTGAGCTAAGCAGAGAAGCTCCAACCACCAAGTGACTTGCATCTCAGCAGTGCCAGGCTGGCTCTGGCAGCTGGCTGCAGGCATGGCACTGCCACCAAGTGTTTTATCATTGTCCAACTTGAAAGCAATACTTTTGGGCTTTGTCCAAGGAGAAAAGAGCAGAGCTTTGCTGTTATACATTTCTTGTCTCCCTGTCCAGGTCTGTGTCTCAGCCTTCAAAGCAGGAAGCATGGGGTGCCTCACCAGGGGATGTTTTGAGTCTCAGGAGATTGCCCTGGGTGGATTTGTAGATGAGAGAATTGAGTAGGGAATCTGTGCTTTTGCTGGCTTATTCCACAGTGAGATCAGCAAAGGAAAATCCAGGTTTTAGGGGTCTGTGTTGTCCCGTGGCTCTGCTGACCCTGGCAGTGCTGTGAGTTGCTGTGATTTTATCACAGGTCTTGCAGGGTTTGGTGTTTTCCCTTGGACTCCACCTTTCTCCTCATGAATTCACAGCTTGCTTTCTTTTTTTTTTCTTTTTTAATGAAAGTTAAATTTGCAGTTTTCACTGTTGTGGAAAGGAAGGGGGAAAGCAGAGGTAACTAGTGACCTCTTCTGTGTGCTTTGAGATCCACTGATAGGAAGGGCACTGATAGGGCTGAACACTCTGGCAGAATTTTGCAAAGTTCTTGAGCAGTAGAAACCCCACAGGATCAGTATTCCTAAAACTCAACCCATTCAACAGCAGAGTTTAACTTCTTTCATCCCCTTTCCCTCCTGGTAAAGTGTGTGAGATTGTGCAGGAGACCATGAGACCTTTGCAACCTTTGTTGCTCTTGTGTCCTTTTCTGGCATCCAAGTTTTTTCAGGATTTTGGGTACCATTCTACAATTCCCAGTGCTGCAGAGCTGTAAGGCTAGGAGAACATCCTGCCCTGCTGGGACTGACCTGCTCCTGGCAGATTCAGAGCCAACACCAGTGACAAATGCTCCATCCTCTGCAGGCACCAGCATTGCCAGGCTCGACTGGGGAGCAGCATTTGGTCTTATACTGGGGTTTGCATTGCAGCCTGGATCATTCAGAATAAAAGAGCCTTTAATATGGGCTTGTTTCCACTCCTTTTGCTTCATCTGGCCAGGTTCACTCTTTCTGACAAGCCTGAGGTCAAGGGCCTGGCTCCCAGGCGCCAGTGCCTTCAGGGGATGTATAAATAAGAAAAGATTGTGTTTTAATAGTTATAAAAGTAAATGAGCAGTGGGATATTTGCAGTTCTTTTACCAAGTGAGAGGCCCAGCCATCACCAACAGTGTCCCTTCAGCAGCTTAAAACTTCCACACGGTCTGTGGTCTTAGCAATAAATAAATAAAAATCAGTTTTCTGGCGAACAAGCGGCACTCTGATCTCCTATTCATTTATTTGCAGGCCTCATTAATATAACATCAGTGCAACAAACAGCTGAAGGGGGGGCAGTGTCAGGCTGAATAATGGAGTTGCTCTGCTGAGATAACAATTAGGTTCTGAATGTGCTATCAGCTGAGGCAGAGACAAGGAGGGATCATGCCGGGATGACAATGCTTATGTGCCGGTTCCCCGCTGGGCTCATCAGCTGGGATCCAGCGAGCTTAGAGCAGGATGAAAAAAGACAAAGAGGATGAAGGTGGCTGAGGTTTTGGGAGGGGGTAGGGGTTATGTCATTGATTCAGGCAGCCGGGTGCTCTCTCTGCGCCCTGACAGATGCCGAGTGGTTGTTGTGCAGAGCGGTCGCCTCCCTCCAGCTCCAGAAGGAAAGCCCCGTCCGAACTCAGAGCCAGCCCTGTCTCCAGGTCTCCCTGTCTCCAGGTCTCCCGCTCTCATCACAGACTTCTTCTGGAGGCTAAATATTGCTTCATGTCAGAAATGCTGGATGATGCAACTGGCAAGACATGAGGCTGAGAGCGTTTATCCCGCTTTGTTTTAGCAGGGTCTTCTGCAGGCTGGGGAGGGAGGAGTGGTAGCACTGTGCTGGGGCTCCTGGATCCCTGAGATCCCTTGGATTCCAGCCTTAGGGATCCCTGAGATCCCTTGGATTCCAGCCTTAGGGATCCCTGAGATTCCTTGGATTCCAACCTTGATGATCCCTACCTTGGTTTCAAGTAAGCAACAGGAGAAATGCCCTGGAGCATCTGCATCCCTTGTGTGATGCAAGGGCAGGGTGTAAGGGTGACCGAGCTCCTACCACCACCCACTTCATCTCTGTACTCAGAACCTTTTTATGAATAATACAGTGCTGCACACCTGCATAAATCCTCTCCCCGAGCAGCAGGAACAGGCATTATTAGAGGTGGTGGATTGCAGATTTGTTTCATGCACGGTGAGACTGATGCAAAGGGGAAGAGGTGACCTCCTCAGAATAGTTCTACCTCCCATGCCCCACTCAGATTTCAGTGATTTTCACACTGCTTCAGTTTAACAAACAACCTGAAAAACTTCCATTGGAGGTACAGATTCCTAAACAGTAAGTGTACAGTTCCTGGTAGTGGCCTTGGCTTTCCTCAGCTGCCCTTTGCAGGTTCTTTTCATCCTCCACAGACCTCTGAGTGAAAAGCCAGTCTAGTAAAGTGGTTTTTTTTAAATTGGGGAATATTTCTTCCTAATCCTGTCTATCTCAGATCAGAAATCTGGACTGTCACCAGCCAGCCCTGCAGCCTGAGCAGCTCCCAGCTGAGCCAGGATTAAGGCAGACCATGGGCTGGCTTTGCTGGAGGTGCCTCATCCATGAATCCTCACCCCAATGAGGGGCCCAGAGATGCTGCTTGAAGGGTGCAACGGGACCTTTAAGACTTATCTTCTTTCTGCGATTTTGACTGAATCTCTCCAGCTGTAATTAATTGAATGCATCTGTTCTAACCCTGGGGCTGCTTTATGGCACAGTTACTTCAAAACTGTTCAATTAGTGGCCACTAAAATCTAGGTCGAGTGGAGCTCCATATTGGGGATTTTCCAGGTCAGGACATTTTTAAAATACAGCATCAGCTCAGCTTTGTTCAGGGAGGCCGGTTGGCTCCTCCGGTTCTGGTCAGGTCAGGAAATGGCAAACAGTGACTTTTTTTTGAACAGTGATGAGACAATGAGCCCGGCAGTGTAAGTGCTCCAGTAAATGCATTTTAACATAATCTACTGCTGCAAAGGACAGTTGTAACTGTCAAGAATGTGAAGTGCCAAGTTCAGGTGATTCCCAGCTATCGATGTAAACATTACCAGGCCTTCAGGACTCGGTGTAATGCAATATTTTGTAGTGGTTTTATGGGCACGTAGTGCTTCACAGAGCTAAATGATACAAGACATGCCAGGCAGTGTGAGTTACAGGGAACATCAGCACAACAGGCAGTGTATGGTGAATTAATTAAAAACCTCAGTCATGCACTGGAAGGGAGAGGGAGGTGGGAATTAAAGCATATGTGGAGGAAGAAGGGGGTGGTTTGGTGTATGGGGCAGCTCGTGGCTCTGCTGGCTGAACTTCCACAGGTGGCCAAAAATGGAACAGGATGCCCAGGAGTTGGAACAGGCTGTCCAGGGAAGTGGTGCAGTCACCATCCCTGGAAGTGTTCAAAAACCAAATAATTGTGGCACTTGGTGATATGGTGTAGTGGGCACAGTGGGATTCTGTTGAAAGTTAGACTTGATGATCCTGGATGTCTTTCCCAACCTTAATGATTCTGAATCTCTGGAATTCCATAGGAGCACGTTGAATGAGAGAAGAGTTGGAAAAGGCCTCAGGGTGACCAAAACTGTGCCCTTCTAGTACCTGCAGGGATCCTACAAAAAAGATGGGGAGGGACTTTTTACAGCAGCCTGGAGTGACAGGAGAAGGGGGAATGACTTCAAACTGACAGAGAGCAGGTTTAGATTGAATAGAAAGAAAAAATTCTTCCCTATGAGGGTGGGGAGGCCCTGGCACAGGTTGCCCAGAGAAGCTGTGGCTGCCCCATCCCTGGAAGTGTCCAAGGCCAGGTTGGATGGGCTTGGAGCAACCAGGTCTAGTGGCAGGTGTCCCTGCCCGTGGAAGGGGGGTTGGAACAAGATGATTTTTAGGGTCCCTGCCCACCCAAACCATTCTATGATTCTATGAAATGACAAGGTAAGCAGGGGAGAAAGAAACTGGCTTCAGCTGAGATCTGAAATGCAGTGAGATGCTTTGGGGAACTTGAAACCACAGAAGTGATGGGGAACAGGGATGCCCTGATGGTGTGGGAAGGGGGAGACATGCCCTGTGGCACTGGGCAGTGCAGGGGGTCCCACAAGGGCTGCTTTGAGGCAGGTTAGTGGGCAGTGCTGTCATGATGGGGCTGGGTTTTGGCCACCTTCCTCACTCACTCTTAAGAAGGTGGAAGAAAGGAAACATCCATCTGGAAATAGTAAGGAAAAGGTTTTGAAAAGCTCAAGTTTTTTTGCCAAAGACAACAGTGGAACAAACAAGCGTAAACAAGATTTATCCATTAAATTAATTAAATTGCATTATTATGGATTGTGTTTATTTATTAATAACAGCTGTAGTATGGGGAAGATTAGTAACTCACCCAAGAGCAACAACAGACTGATGGCAGATTCAGGATAACTATTTAATAAGAGTCTTGGGTCCAAATTTTGTGACCATGCATTATTGAAATTTATACTCCTAATTGAAGAGGATATTGTCCTTAATGAAAGTCCATAGAAGCAGAGATGATTATGGCTGAGGCAGGCTATAAACAGGCTGCTTGAAAGCACACACCTCACCCTTTAACATTTGTAAGTCATTGGAGGTGCCAACTTACTAATAAAATGTGACATTAACATTCAGAGAACAGCCAAGGCAGAAGTTAAAGTTCTCCCAAGAAGCAGGCTACTTCTGGAAGGTGACTTACCATCTTCTGAATTTATTAAAAAGGAGCCAGTCTTATCCTTTCTGGGGAATGGCATTGCCTACATCTCTTGGCCAAACCAGGGATCTTGGTGTCCTCTCTTGGAGCACAGAAAAGATGGATTTCAGCATCCTGGGGATTTCAGCATCTCCAGGACGTCCAGAGGAGTCATGAGGAGGTGGCACTGGCCTGGGTTTGGCAGCAGGAGCAGGAGGAGGCTGCAGCACTCAGCCTCCCCAAGCAGCCTGCAAAGCAGAAGTGTTTCCAAGCCAGACGTGGGGTTGAAGGACGGGTGTTGGGGACACACCACCTCAACTTCCCTGTGTTTTGCTTCCCTCTAGATCCTGACAGTGTCGGGCCCCCCAGAAGGAGGGACGAGGGTGACCATCCGTGGCGTGAACCTGGGCCTGGATTTCTCCGAGATCGCGCAGGGGGTGCAGGTGGCCGGGGTGCAGTGCACACCCCTGCCCGAGCACTACATCGTCGCTGAACAGTGAGTGACCTCACACACCCCACCCGTCCCCAGGGCTGCTCACCTGGGGCACAGAGCCACAGAGCCTCGTCCCCGACCTCCAGCAAATGCACAGGAGGCCAATAACTCATCCAAACCCCAGACACCATCTCTGCACCCTTCCAACCCTGCCGGGAGTGGGCTGGAGGCAGATAGTGCCTGGACCAGGGAAGGGAATTCCTACACATTCCCACACTGGAAGGGGATGAGGTGCTTGGATGCTCTCTGCCTCTGCGGGGGTTGAACAGCCTGTTAAGTGTTCATTAAGTGTTGTGTTTCCTTCCACACCGAGGTTCCTGCTTGGCTAAGCAACTTTGCTGATGAGCACCTTGCTGTTGACGTGGAGCCTCCCTGCTCCCCATGGCACTTGAAATTCCAGTGGCGCTGCCGGCTGCACGCAGCCATTTGTTAGGCGGGTGAGGCAGTGACAGCCGCTTAATCCAACTGGGCCTCCACTGGAGTCAATTCATTTATTTCACTAAGGAAAATGTCAACCAATAATTAGAAAATAGGCACGTAACAGAGGATGGGCGAATAAACCTCCCAAAGTGACACATGCTCCTCTCGCTGTTTGGGGGGGTTGTTCTGGTGTAGCCCAAGTGCTGAGGGGGGTGTTGGGGGTCATTTGTGCAGGGCAGGAGGGGAGCAATAGGTGATGTCTCCCCTTGGGTTGTCTAATCTCCTGCTGGGGAAGGTGGTGTCCTGTGTAGTAGGACCATGACTGTGGGGGACCCCATGCCCCATCAGTGGTCCCAGCAGCACAGACCTGCCCCAGCTTCAGGAGCAGCTCAAAGCAGTTGTCCTCTGGTGGTGAAATGCATTTGGTGGGCCCCAGTCAGATCCCCAGCATAGTGCAAGGACCTGTCACCAGCACATGTTGACATTGGTTTGGCTTTTGCTCACTCCTTGTCTTTCTTTCCCCATCTGTAAGACATAAATGACATTAATAATCCCTTCTGAGCAGCAAGGATGTGTCAGGGTGTCATGAGATCACTGGATGAAGGGTGTTCTGGGAGTGCAGAACGTCCTTGGTGTTACTGCAGGAATGGCTCCAACCACTGCACCAACAGTCCTGTCACTGCGAGCAGTTTGGGCTGTTGTGCTGAGCACTACTTTGTTTTATTTTATTTTTCAAATAAAGGATGGAAGATTATGAAATTATCCTCCTTTGATGGTATGAAACCCTGATTTTATAATCATGACTCTAATTACGGCTCTTGAGCTTTCAAAGTTTGTTAACATCATTAAAACATTTACCCTGGGCAGATAACAGCAAGCCTTAGCATGAGAGCTGCCTTTTAAAGATGAATGCAGATGAAAGGACCCTCTTAAGGGTTCTGTGGGCAGACTGAATTCCAAGACTGTAATGACTCGCCATATGCTCCAGCCACGCAATCTATCAGCCAGCAATTAGGTTAATGTTGGTGAAAGGGCCACTTAGCCCAGCAATCAGCACCCTACAGCTCTGCCGAATGCATCATTTTGTAACAAGGTACCTGCTGGGAATTTGGCTTTTAGCAGGAATCAGGATCAGGTGTTCCAGGTCGCTTGTGCCCCGTCCCGCACCCCGTCCTGCCCTGTCTGTGCAGCAGCTGCCACTTTATTGGCAAATAGTTGACTATTTGGTGTTCCCTTGCTTGGTGTGTCCTTGCTTCTTGTAGGAGAAAACCTCCCCTCTCCTCCTGCCCATGAGGTGTCAGGAACCATTTCCCCTGGCTTCGTTTGCCTGGGGGCTGGCAGGAGCAGACATTGCTGCTCCCAGATGCCAGCCCTGCACCCAAAATCACAGCACAGGCGCCTCCTGGCCCCGCTGCCGGTCTGCAGGAGGAGAAGTGATCAAATAACAGACAGAGAGGTGCGCGGGCACTGTCTGGTTGAAAGGCAGAGCGAGGAGCACGTGGCAGATTAAGGCACACAGCCGAGATGCTTCAATTCCTGCTCTCTAAGGCAGCGTCTCTCTAGGCAACCCCTTTTGATGTGCAGCAATGAGGACGTGCACGATAGAGCTCTTTACCAGCATGTATGTATTTCATCAGGCCTCCTGGCATCACCTGTGCAGGCGATCTGCAGGTTCTTTTTTCCTTTAGTATTTTATTTTATTTGTAGTGAATTTAATGCTGCTGAAGGCGGCTCGAACGCTGCCTTCCCAAATTGGAGCCTTTTATGCATTTGTGTGTGATAGGCAGAAGGATGAGTGCTTCCCCCTGCTCCTTCAGCCTCACTGGGCAGAGGATGCTCTGCCTCTTCCTCTGATCTCGCTCTCAGGGTCAGACAAGTTACTCCTACCCTCATGTTTCCCTCCTTCAGGCAGGTTACTACTCTTACCCTCAGGTTTTCACCCCCAAGGCAGATTACTCTCATCTTCATGTTTCCAACCTCGAGGCAGATTACTCTCACCCTCAAGTTTCCAGTGCTTGGGATGCTCTTGAATTTATTTTTCCAGCGTTGCCGTGGGAGCAAGCAGCATCCATCCCCTTCAGGTCCAGCTGGAGAGCCCTGCCAGCTGATGCCCCTTTGAAAACCTCCCTCAAACCTGCTGGCATGACTGGCATCCTCTTGATCCCATCCCCAGCTGGTGTAACACATCCCCTGTGCCCTGGGATTTTTGGGTCATGCATCCACAAGGCAATCCTTACAGCTTTCCCAGCCTCAGGATGTGCCTGCTGGGTGAGCTGACCCACACAAGGAGCATGTCTTTTGTGTGACCAGCATCAGTGTGTTCTGTGGTGCCCAGCCCTGTCTGCCTGCAAAAGCTGCTCTCCATGGCTGTCTCTATCATCCCCGAGCAGGTTTCTCCAGTTTTGATTAACTGGGAGACTGCAGTGTGAGCTGTTCCCTTAATGAACTCATCTGTTACTCTAAGGACTTCGCACTCACTTTGCTACTGGCTAATATATTGCCATTAGTGCTCTGCTTTGCTCTGGAGTTTACAGCTTGTAATAATTATGTCTAATTTTGATTTTTTTTTTCTTTAAATTACTACATGGGGTAAAAATAGACTCCGTAATTAACTTCTTCCAAAGAGGCAGATATCAAAGTTAAAGGGGGGTGGAGGGTGGGGGGAGAAGAAAAAAAGAAGAAACAGAGGAAGCCAGCCCTGTGTGGAGCTGTGCAGGGCACTGCTGGCACCTCCTGCCAAAGCTTCCCTGTGGCTTTTCTACTTCCAGGATCGTCTGTGAAATGGGGCAGGCGCTTCCAGGGATCAGCTCCGGCCCAGTGCTCCTGTGCATCGGAGAGTGCAAGCCTGAGTTCACAGCCAAGTCAGTGCAGCAGTACATGTTTGTGGTGAGTGTCCTGCCAGGGAGGGGGGACAGGTCCCACAGGAACAGCCCTGCTCTGTGAGTGGATGTGTCTGATGGATGTGGTTCAACTCCAGAAGACAATCCTGAAATTGCCATCTTTTTCTGGTGCTGGTGTTGCATAGATGTTGGTAGTCCCAGTCAACAAATCCAGCTTTCAGAATGAGGCCTAAGAATAAACCTCAACTCCAGGTTTCCACAGCATTTGCATTCAGCTTTGTACCTCCAAAATAGTGATCATAGAATTATAGAATGGTTTGGGTTGGAAGGGACCTTAAAGCCCATCTCATTCCATCCCCTGCCATGGGCAGGGACACCTTCCACTATCCCAGGATGCTCCAACCTGGTCTTGGACACTTCCAGGGATTGGGCAGCCACAGATTCTCTGGGCACCCTGTGCCAGGGCCTCAAAGCATGTGATGACCTGCTCTAGTTGGTGCTTAGTTAATGGGAGTAAATCTAGGGGCTGCTTCTTGCTGGTTTCCATACAGATGTGTGTATAACCAAGCACCAACAGGTCTTTTTGCATGAGCACAGAAACACAACAGGAGAGAAGCACCAGAGACTGTCCCTCTGCATCTCAGGGACTGAACTTCTGCTCAAAACTGAATCAACTGCCTGTGACACCTAAACATATCTGAGTTTCTGTGCCTATAGATTTAATTTTTCCCCATGATGCCATTTGGGATGCAAGGGACATTATATTTCATATTCTGCATTATATATTATTCATATTCTGCATTCAAATATTTAGGGATTTTTTCCCCCCTCCCGTTTTAGGGTAGGGTTTCTCTGCTCAATGGAGAGCTGCTCTTTGGGTTTGTGGGCTTCCAGTGATGGCATGTGTTGTGTCTTTCTGTTGTTTAATTAGCAGCTTTTTGATTCAGAAGCTCAAAAGCCACAGCTGGGGTTTCCCACATCTCCAGTTTTGCCTAAACAGGGCATTTCATCCAGCCCTACTGGTTTTGTGCTTAGTGGAATCTGTATGCAGGGACACACCAGCACTTACCAATTGTCCACAATTTGTAACTAATTGAGAGATAAATCAGGCCAGCCCCTGCCACCCCATCAGTGTTGTATGAAACACCCTCCCCTAGCATTTCATTTAATCAACAGCAGAGGTGCAAAATATCACTCCATTTTCCTCGAATATTCCAGAAATCCCCTTGATCGTCACAAGGCAGAACCAGTGTAGTCCCAGGTTTGCCACAGTCCAAAAGCACATTCCCATGCAAGACCAGCTTTGTGTTAAATAACAACCAGAAACCAGTGGAAGGGAATTACAGAGATGAATCCTGGAGTGGCATCTTGCAGCAACCCGGTGCTTATGCAGAGCATTATCCCTTTGCATTGTTACTTCTGATTTCCAGCACTTTACACCGATTTTATCGTTTCTTTTTCTCAGGCATCTAAAACTTCCAGCACATCATTTCTTTTGTTAGTTGGCCTCTATTTTTCTCTTTAGCACCACCACAGATTCCATTACAGCTGGTTTATGCCGTTAAAGTCAGCAGTAAAATTGATTGGTACCTTAGAGCAGAGCTCTGTGCTGACCCTGAGTGGGTTTGTGCCTTCGTGAGCTCATCTGGTGCCTGCCATGGTGCAGGAGCCACACTGTCACCTTAATGACACCCCTTTGGTCTGGGGAGGTGGAACCTTGGAGCTACTTTGGATCTGTAAATCTGTCATAATTATCAACAAATCATGAGGGGAAGATGGAAAATTCTTCCTCAGCTTTCAGTCCCTCCTCCATTGCCGGCTGCATCCCATCCTTGAGGCTTTTTATGTCTCTGGGATGGGCTCTCAGCTCTCCTGTTTTTTCCTTGTTTACAAGAATGACCACTCAGAGGTGCAGCCTGAGTTTCTATTTTTAGCAATGCTTTGAATTTCCAAGGATTGTAATGCTTAGACAAGGTGATGCTCACACCAGAAACGTCAGATCTTGTAGCCAAGGAGTGTTTAGCATTGATTTTGAATGCAGAGAAGGGCTGTGCTTCCCAGTACATGTACTGGTGTGTGTGGGGGAACTGCTGGACTTCAGGGATGTGTCAAATAAATTCTCCTTTCTGTCCCTGGGCTCCCACAAGCCAGCTGGTCCCAGGGATAGGGCTGGAGGAGGAGGAAGGCAGCTGATAGTAGAGTGTCCACAGAATTGCAGTTTGCTCCTAAATCACCTTGGGAACAGTTCCCAGTGTTGGATTTGATTTTGAAGGAGGTTTTTGATGGACAGTCATACATTGAGCATCCTTTGGAGGTTTTCTGCATTTTGGAATCAGTCCTCTTGGTTTATGGAATGCCTGCCTAGTGTAAACATTGCTATTGCCATTCCTATTGCCTGGTATTGCCGTGGGCTGCAGTAATCATGGAATATCCAGAGCTGGAAGGACATCCAACTGCTGACCCCAGCCAGGATAAGAGCTGACCAAGAGCAGTTGAAGGATGAATCTTTCCCTCCAGCAACATTATTCTACAATTATCCACAACAGGATGGATGATGTATTTTTCCCTGGTCTATTTAGGAGTCAGGGTCAAACAAGCTTTTGGTCTGAGCTGCTTTGGCAAATGCTGTGACACCCAGAAAATACATGTTGCATTGGGAAAACAGTAGGGAAAACAGGACCAACTCACAGAGCTGCCAAGCAGGTGATCCCAGGGGAGCAGAGCTGGGAGCCTGTCAGGCTTTGCTGATGAGACTCATAAAGAGGGTAATGGGAAAGCATTAGTAAAACAATTTGGTAATATCCACTGATTGAGGAGAAATAAAAGGGTGCCCACTTTCTGCAAATTCTATTAAGGACATAACCACCCAGCCTGGTGCAGGGTAGGACATGGCATGGCTGTGATAATTTCACCAATAAGATGCCAAGTGGGATCTAAAGCTGCCCACCAAGGATGTTTTTCCATCAGCCATGGCAAAACAGGCTCTGCCCTACAATTCCATCACTGGTGGTTCATATAGAGCTGGAGCTGATGGTGCTGCCTTTTGTTGTAGCTGGGCAGCATTTCCCATCGCCAGACCCTGGTGGGGTTTTTTGATGCATTCCCACATTGGCAAACTCTAAATATTCAGGTTCAAATTTCCATTGTGGCCATTTGCTTTGGATATATTTAGTCTTTCAAACTGCAGTGCAATCAACTTGCCTTTGCTTAAGAACAAAGTTGAAGGTAAATCCATAACTTTGCCAAGGCTGAATTTGCAAATTTTTTTGTTGAGGCACATCTCTCTTTCAGAGCTGGGTTAGAAAACATAGCAGGAGATTTGTCAGATGTCCAGGACACATCCCCGTTTTGCTTTTCCTTGTTAAAAGAATATCCCCACTCAACCAAAGCATGAAGGTGCTCAGTGGTGGTGCTTCACAGCCACCCACAGCCACTCCCTCATTGCAGGCAGGAGCTCTGAGTTTGTCCTTTCCTTTCTCCAGACTCCAGTGGTGAGTTTCCTGAATCCCAGCCGTGGTCCCGAGTCAGGAGGGACGATGGTGACCATCTCTGGGCACTACCTGGGAGCTGGCAGCCGTGTGTCCGTGCTCCTGGGAAACCAGACCTGCGAATTCTACGGGTAAGGGGCTGAGCTGGGCCAGTGTGGGCTCCTGCCTGCACATCCTGGTCCTGCACCACTGTGTATCTGCTGTAACTGCACATGCAGCCACAGCAAAAGTTCAGCTGGGAGCCCCTGAAGGCTCTTATTCCCTATTTATTAAATGAAACCATCCTCTGTCTTATTGTGATGGAGAATTGCATGGCAAGGGAGGGATTCATGAGTTAGTTCTGTGCATTGTTTGATTTTAATGCTGTTACAGTGTTAATTGGTCCAAAAATCTCAGAAAAGCATTACTGCAATGAAAGAATGTCATCAATACCTGCCCCTAGCTCATCTGGAGAAAATGGAACATTTTTAAGAAATGTTTAGTTTCTCTTTTCACAGATCAGCACCTGCACTGCTTTTGTTGCAGCCACTGCTGCAGGTGCCTCAACCTCCTAAAAATTGTCTGAGTGAGGGGTGGGCTCCTGCAGGGCAGAGCAAGGTGAGGGTCTACACACACCTTCTGCTGAGGAACTCACACAGCCATCAATCTCCACGGGGATTTCAATGGCAAATTTGCTTTTTACCCAGCAGTGTAAACACAGAGTTGACATTTGCAGAGTTTAATGGGTTTTCTTGGGGCTTAGTTAAAAAAAAGATACTTGTGGTTTACATCTGTGTGCATCACATACACAGCCCTGCCCTGCCCAAGAGACCAAGGTGCCCGAAGCAGCTGGCAGTGGGCACAGCCTGGGTGGGCACCTGGTGTCCAAAGGGATTCTGCTAGAGCAGGCTTCACTCAGGCTTCCCAGGAGGAACTGAGGAAGTTTCTGGAAAAGTAAAGACCCCTGGAGGTGAATTTCTCATCTGGAAGATTGAGAAGTTCTTTGATACAGGAGCTGTGGGTGTTGAGACGTGGGAGCACATTGGGTTATTAGCACTGCTTATTCTGTATCCATCCTAGGATGGTGCTTTGGGAGGTCTGGACATTCCAAGATCTCCCAGTGCAGATCAGTCCTCCAAGTGTCAAGGAACGTAATCAATCCCCCAAATTTCTTCCCATATCCAAAACAAAGATGCCAGATTGCTCCCTCAGATGCACACAGGGAACAGCATTACCACCAGCAGAAGATCAGGATCAGCCCTGGAATATCATCCCTTAAATACCGGATTCGATTGAGGCAACTTGCAGATACCGACCTGCAAAACCTGAAGAGTTTTGGATTCCCTGTATATTCTAATTACAGCAGGAAGCAGAAACTTAAACAAAGCGAGCAGCAGTGTATGAACAGCCCCATCCTTCACGTGGGGTCACGCTGTGCACTTTGTTTGGCTTGGGCTGTTTTGAGGCAACGAGCTTCAATTGTACTCGAGGGTGTGGGGGAGCCTGATGAGATGAAGCAGTTTCTAATGAGATTCCCTCTAATTACAGCTTCCCCCGTTCTCCCCTCTCTGATCAGAGGAGTGGGTAGATTCACCATGACGACATAATAATAGCACAGAAAGCTAATTAGCTGATCACAGGGAGCTGGGAGCTGCTCTGCCAGCAACGATGCGTCACTCTGGATCTCGTGCCAGAGCTAAGCAGGCACAGTGGGGTCTGGTGTGGGCAGCAGAGCAGGCAGCAGCAGAGCAGGCAGCAGCAGGCAGCTCATCAACTGCGCCGGCATCCGAGACTCAGCAAGGAAGGTGGAGAAACACCTCGCACAAGGATGCCTTTGTGGTTAAACTAAACCAAGGTGGAGAGTGAGAATAGGATGAGGGAGGGAGGAGGAGGAAAGCAGGAAGGGGTAGATGTGTAATTGCATCAACAGAAACAGTGGAGCGTAATCTGTTTAAAGTGGTTTAGTTTGTTTCTGTTCCCTCGGTTGTGGTGCATGGAAGTGCCAAGGTGTGAGCTGGGAACATTGTGGTGCCTGCTGTTCCATGTTCCCTGAAATGCCCAGTGCTGAGTGATATGTCCATACTCCTTAGGGAGGGCAGGGAGTGTGTAAGGGCCCCAAAAAGGGACCACACGGCATCCCTCTGCCAGGAACAGCCGGCAGAGCTTGGCTGGAAGTGGAGCAGGGACAATGCCACATGTGAGCCTCAGATATTCACACACCTCCATGAGCTGCACAGCCCCTGAGGAGGGTGAGGATGGTGAAGACTGGACATTCAGGAGTGTCGGTTTTTGATTCACATGCCAGGTTGTCACTGAGCTGCTGCAGACCTGCCTGCCCCCTCCCTTGGGAGAACCCAGAACCGAATGAGCCACAGAAACAGCACAGTCTTTTCTGTGAGCCAGGGGCAGGTTTGGGCAGGAAGGACAGCCAGTGCAGGAACACTGGCCTTCCAGGATGTTACTCAAGCAGTGTTTGTAGGATCGGTGTCCAGGCTCACCATGGAGCCGTGTGGTTCCTTACAGCTCCATTCTGGATGCTCAGATCTCATTCCCCTTCTCCATCCATCCACCCGCCGGCGCCTTTGTGCTTTGACAGCGTTTTGCTGCGTTGCTGCCTCAACCTTCTCCAGGGCTCTGATGGAAGCAGATGGTCTGTTGTGTCCAGCCAGGCAGCACCGAGGCCGAGGTCACCCTGCTCTGATGGGGAGACAAAGCCAAAGGCAGCGGTGACAGTGGCATCACCCTTCCCAGGCGGGGGCTGCGCGGGTCCATTATGCCGCTCACAAGAGCCTCGTGTGTGCAGTGGGGTGGGGAGGGGAAGAATTTGGCTTTTGAGTGAGCTTATGCATCCCATTTAAAAAGCAGCCATCTGTTTTCACACGCCCAGCAGAAGGCAGCGGGTTCAGGGGGATGCGGGAGGCTGCAGTTTGGCACAAAGAGTGATTTCAGGGAGGCTGCACTGCTCTCTCAGCGGGCAGAGCCCAGCACAGAGCTCCACTCCCTCCCTGCCATGCCAGTGAGACCCTCCTGCCTGTCTCGGGAGCTTGTCCCCTTCACAGGTGTCAGTCTTGGGCTGACTGATGGCTCAGCCCTTTAATGAGCAGCCCCAGGACAGGACAAAGGGCTGTTTTTTGCCCCTTCACCACATTAACACTCCCCCATTTCCCTCTTGCACAGGAGATCCATGAACGAGATCGTCTGTGTGTCAGCCCCATCAGCCCACGGCCTGGGGGCTGTTCAGGTCTCTGTCAGTGTGGACAGGGCTCAGCTGGAGAGGACCTTGCAGTTCGAGTACATTGATGACCCAAAGGTGCAGCACATCGAGCCCGAGTGGAGCATCGCCAGGTAACACGTGGAGCTGACAGAAGGTCCTTGACAGCTCACCTGGGCTGGGTCTTCTCTCTCAGCATACACCCGGGCCGAAAGAGGGTCTGTTTGGAAATGCACGTCCCACCCAGCATCCTGGATTTGTCAGGGCTGAGCATCCGTGGAGTTTGCGTTTCCCAAAAATCAGGTCCAGAGTTGTGTTTAGCAAGGCAGTTACAGCAGTCACAGTCTGCACTGAGATTCTGGGAGTATAAATAAAGCCAAGATCACTCCCATCTGCTGCAGAAGGGCACAATTGCTCATTAAAGGCTCCTTCTCGTAGTCTTGGATAAAACAAAACCAGCAAGCACCAAGAAAGGAAAAAGCTGATGTTAATCAAAATGTACTGTTACCCCAGATTCACTGCTGGGAACGGGGTGGCTGGTGCTGTCACATCATGGTGACATTGTCACTGCTAAAAACCCTGGGCCACACTCATCCTGTGATGTTACTGTAATGGTTGTGCTCACAAGGGCTGTCACACAGCTATTCGTATCAAATTCCAATTATTTTTTTTAAATTGCCCTTGAAAGAAGCAAGTGTCCCACAGGAGGCTCTGAGGATGTTTGCTTTGAGTCCAAATTCAGGATGGTGTCTGGTTTTAGAGGAGCTGGCTTGGATGGGCTTGTCAGGGCTGCTGACAGAGGGGATCTAAGGGAGCAGCTGTGGAGATGCTGGAGCCTTGGGTAAATCTGGGCTGTGCTGCTCCAGTTAACATGTGAAAGGAGAGGGAAAGACTTTGCTCAGGGCACTGGCTGTAGGAGAATGGGGGTACTCTGGCCCTGGGGGGTGTATCTTCCATGGCCCTGATGGCATCGGGTGCTCTTCCTCCCTCCCCTGCTCTGTGTGACAACTTGCTGTGTCTGCAGTCCAGAGGCAAGTGCACATCAGTTCCTTCACTGCACAAACCATTTGTCGTGGGCCTTAAAACCAGCGCTATGTAAATCATTAAACACTGTGACTAATTTATTGTCTTACGTATTTAGTCTCAGCTCTGTTGATTTCCTTGGATTCTCATCCCTCTGCCTTGCAGTGTTTGAGGTGGGCGAGGGTGCAGCTGAGAGTGGAAAATCCAGGAACACCCTCCCCAGTGACTCAGGGAGTGGGTACAAAGCCACGGTGCCTCACGTGTCTGCGGAAAACATATTTCTGAGCTCAATAAACATCCTCCCTGTCAAGCCCAGGCTCTGTGCACAGCCCCAGCTCCATTAATCAGGTCTCTCCTGGTTCTCCACAGCGGACACACGCCTCTGACTGTCACTGGCTCCAACCTGGATGTGATCCAAGAGCCGAGGATCCGCGTCAAGTACAATGGCAAGGAGTTTGTCAATGTAAGTAGGTGCTGCCAGGCTGTGCCAGGAGCATCCTCCTGCATCCCCCCACCTGGACACACACACTGGTTACTGGGGCCAGTGCTCTCTGTGGGGTGAGGCTTGCCATGCACAAAAACTGCCCTGGGGGTATTTCACTGACTTACCCAAATTTGGGACCCAGGGAAGAGGGATTTTGGCATGCAGAAATGGGAAGTTACTTCCTCGGCAGCACAGTAACTGCCAAGGAGTTTTCAAAACTAGAAATGGAGGATCATCTCCATCCCCCAAATTCTGTCTTGGGGCAGATAAACTTGTTTCACTCATGAAACTGCCCTTTTGTCAGAGCCCCTGAGCCCTGAGAGCTCTCCTTTCCCCAACATGCCTCCATTCCCAGTACCTGGCTCAGCTCTACAGGCACATTCTGCTGGAAAGTAAAAATGTAGCTGTCCCCATCATTCCCAGCTGCTCCACACTTCCCATTTTAGTCCTGCTCTTTCTGGAAAAGCCCAGAGTTGGACACTGAGACCTGCCAGCTCTGAAGCTGCTAAGTTTAACTAGTCTCTCCCTGGCTCTTCACTATAGATAAACCTTCTATTGCCTCAGCCCTGCTCCCGGTGAGCCTGTACCAGCCCAGGGAGGGCAGGAGAGAGGAAAACTGCTTCTGAACAAGAAGCTTTCAGGCCAGTTTTGCAGCTCAATTACCTCAGCAAGGCCAGGTGCTGCTTCCCTGTACCCATCCTGTACAGGATGCTCAGCATGAGGCTCTGGGTGTTTGGGTGAATGAACTGGGTGTTACTTTTATGGCTCCTTCCCCTCCTCCCCTCTTTCGCCCTGATGTTCCCACAGCAAGGAGTTGGTAGCAGAGTTTGGGATTGACCTGGAATGCCACCTCCTTCTCCTATCTGTATATTTTCAGTCCATGAGTGAGAAACTGAAATGAATCCCCAGCTAAATGGGAACTAAGAGATGTTCTTGTATTCTACAAGTAAGAATTGTACCTCCAGGACCTCAGAAATTGTTTTGATCAAGTAAAACTGAAATATATTGTTTCTATGCAGTGATCTTTGTGACTGAATCTGTATTATCTTGGAAAGGGCAAATCACTTAGCAGTCTTTTCCTATTCCTTTTCTCCCCCTCAAGACCTTTTTCATCTGAGCTCTTTTTAAAAAGACATCTAATTTTGTTGCTAGCACTTGCAGTTATAGTGCTACAAAAATAATTCTGAAGACACAAAATTGAGTGAAATTAAATCTTCCACTTAGGGAAGGAGGCCAAATGGTTGGGCTCTTGCTGCTTTACAAGGCAAGAGTCCCATAAATCAGCCATCTCCCTGCTCTGAGGGCTGGAGGAGCTGTGGGTGTCCTTAGCCCAGCAGGATGTGACCTTCACGTTACCTCCAGTCCACGAGTGTCAGATGATTGTTCCTTTCCCTCTCTGGCATTTGGGAATTGCCTCTAACCACCCATTTGCAGCAGGGAGTAGGTATTCCCTATGGGTCTGTTTCAGAGCTAGCATTGCCAGAGAGGATGGAACTGGAAAGGAAAGAAAAAAAATAAGGAAAAAGGAGTAAGATCTGCTTTTCAAACCTTTATCTCCACTGAAACAAGGCTTATTCTGAGCCTCCACCAGTGCCTTCATGCTGGCTGGAAGGGAAGTAAATTACCCCAAACTATGGTTGTAATGCATCATAGAACCATTAAGGCTGGAAAAAACCTCTGAGATCATCAAGCATCAAGCCTGGATTAAATATTTCCAGCTAATCCTCTGGACTTTCCAGGGAGTATTTCCAGGGTAAGTTTTTCCCTGCTGTCTCTCAAAGCATGCTGTTCCCCACAGGTGTGCAAGGTGGTGAATGCCACAGCACTGCTCTGCCTCGCCCCCCCCCTCAGCCCCGAGTACCGGCCTGGCCTGGACGCCGTGGAGCGGCCGGATGAGTTTGGATTTATCTTCAACAACGTGCAGTCCCTGCTGGTCTACAATGACACCAAGTTCATATACTACCCCAACCCCACATTTGAAATGCTGAGCCCCACCGGGGTGCTGGAGCAGAAGCCGGGGTCACCCATCATCCTGAAGGTAAGGAGACCCTCACTCACCCCATGGGAAGGAAGAAACCCCAGAGAGAGGAGTTTTATCCCTCCTTTGGAGAATGGGGTACATGAGACAGAGTTGCGTTGTTTGAACAAGCTGGGAAGGAGATGGAAACTGGAGAAATGTGCTGCATCTTTGTCAGTGTTCTCTCCCCTTGTCCCTAGGGCAGAAACCTGTGCCCACCTGCTCCGGGAGGAGCCAAGCTCAACTACACTGTGCTGATCGGAGAAACACCCTGTGCCGTCACTGTGTCCGAGACCCAGCTGCTGTGTGAGCCCCCAAACCTCACTGGACAGCACAAAGTGATGGTGAGGGACCAAATGCTTCATCTGCATCCCTTCCCTCCCTCCTTCCCATCCTTTCTCCTCCTCCAGCTCCCTGACTCGCTTGGATACTGAGTGCAGTCCCTTGTCCAAGTAGTGGTATGATTTTTGATTTTTATGGCTGTTTAATTGAAAGCTTAAAATATTGATGTGGATTAGCATGAAGAAACTTTGTCCTTCCCTGAGACTCACTCCCTACCATCAGAGCCTTCTAGAAGGAACAAATCTTTCTGGCAGTGCCTTTGGCACCGTGTGCCATCCTTGCTCTGGATGAGGATGAGACCATTTCCAGTATTCTCCCTCCTGTAGGGATTTCATCAGCTCCTGTAGCCAGACCTGATCTGCTAAGTGGATGGAAAGATTTTGCCTTTTCCTGAAACAGAAGCCAGGAACATCTGAACACTGGAGTGGTTGGATCAACAGCTTCATCCAGGATAACAGTCAGTGCCCTCCTCTGCTTTGGTTTTGGGCATTGCTGCTTCCTGTGCTCCACTCGCAGACCAAACCTGCAGCTGCTGAAGTGCTTGAGTAGAGCCCAAATGAGATTGTAATTGTGATTTATTTCCCTTTAAGTTCAGCATCCAAAACATATTCAGATTATCACAGTGTGATTCCCAGAAGCGCAACCTGGCTGAGAGCTGCTCACATCTGTGGCCTGGGCACATCCAAGAAAAGCCTGTTCTGGTGTTAACTCCAGCCTGTTTGCTCCATAGCTTTCACATGGGGCTTTCTCTCCCTTTCTCTGCTCTCTCCTTCCAGTCACTCTGGTTTCTTGTCAGTGAAATTATCTGTGGGTTGCTAATGTCCATGGTTTACAAAAGGGAGTTGAAAGCTTATAAAATGAAAGTCAAATGGAGCCATCAGATAATAAGAACAAAGCCCAGATAGTGAAGGGCTGGCACATTTATCATCACTTGAAGCCTCTGTGTGTTCACATAAGCAGCACCCTCTGTGTTTGAAGGCAATTGGAGTTTTATATTCTTAAACAGAGATGGTTCAGTGCTTCTTGAGGGATCTGTACAGCCCATGTGGCAGGAAGGATGGGGCTTTGGGACAGGTGACTGGTTACCTGTGCTGTGCTTTGTAGGTGCGTGTGGGTGGTGTCATCTTCTCCCCTGGCTCGGTGAGCATCATGTCAGACAGCCTGCTGACCCTGCCGGCCATCGTCAGCATCGCGGCCGGGGGGAGCCTGCTCCTCATTATCGTCATCATCGTCCTCATCGCCTACAAGCGCAAGTCCCGGGAGAACGACCTGACCCTCAAGAGGCTGCAGATGCAGATGGACAATCTGGAATCCCGGGTGGCCCTGGAGTGCAAGGAGGGTCAGTACCGCCCAGGACCAGGCGCTCTCTGGGTGCTGCAGCCCCGCGCTTGGGCTCCCAGCTTTCCCCAGTCCCCTGGTGTTTGCTGCATGTCCCTACAAGGTTTGCACTCCTGCCCCGCCACGGGAGGGTGGGCAGCCACGAGTGTGTCAGCAGCAGGCACTGTCTGATGTGCAGAGAATAGGATTAGAGCTTGATCCTGCTCAAGTGACGTGCCTGGATCACACGGCGGGGACAGCGCGAGCCCCGGGGTGCCCAGCACAGAATGTCCCCTTGTTCAATGGCTTTTTAGTGAGGGGCTTTTAAAAAGGCACAGACAGAGGCAGTGGAGGAGGTTCAGACCCCCACATAACAGCGTGTATCCCAAATGGAAGGCAGGAGGGTTGGAAAGCTGGTCCAGTCCCTCCTCCAGTCTATAGATGTAACCCCAGAGCTGTAAGAGTAGGTCTGAGGGGTAGGAAGAAGCTCCTCAAGCATTTGCTTCTGGGAAATTTTGTGTGGTTTTTAGAGTATCTAGAGCTGCTTCTTGCAAGTTTCCACATGGACAAGTCCTGTCCCTTGCATGGAGGCAACTGAGCCTTGGGGGAGAACTCTGGTGGAGGTGGGCAGTCATTGCTGTAGCATTTTTGGGGGTACTGCTGTTCTTTCATACATCCTTCCACCTGGAAAAGGGCTTAGTGAATCAAAATAAAATAAACAGAAAGCTGCAAATTGCAGTGTGACCCCTGTATGTACAGAGAGTTGCACTGGATTTGTTCAGCTGATTTCAAGGATAGCCTTAAAAACACAGGGCAAAAAATGAGATATATTTGGGAGAAACCCCAGCTTCAGCACAGCACAGCCTGCATGGAACTGTGAGGCCTCACTGAGCCAGTGTGTCACACTTTGTAAAGGGAACATGAGGAGACACATACAGCTGTCTAACACAGTGATGTGATGTTATGGAAGGAAGAATAAATTCCTTCCTGACCCCTGCAGCAGCTTGGATTTGATCTGCATCAGATTTGATTATTTTGGCAACTGTTGATGGAGGAGGAGAAGGAGAAGAAAGCAATGGGAGGCACCAAGTTATGAAAATAGATCCATATTTCTATCTGCAGCCTTTAAAGGTGTTTTAGGTGTGTGTACACAGGTGTGAACTGCATACAAATTAAGCAGCATCTTTGTTCTCAGCATCTGCTCTGTGCAGTGTGTGCTCTTCCACCCTCAGCTGCTGAAATAGGGTCTAAAAGGGTGAGGGTCTGTCTGAGCTATGTGGCCAGGGCTCCTCCAAATCTGTTCCTGAGCTGCCCCATTTACAGTGGCTGCCGTGTCCACAGGGGGAGCAGGCAGCCAGCCCTCCCCAAAACCTGGATTCCTGGAAAAGCAGCCAACCTTCCCCAAAACCTTCTCACAAAGCCTCAGTCCCAGAACTCACCTCTCTCTGTCCTGTTCTCTTCTCCCTGAACAGCTTTTGCAGAGCTGCAGACAGACATCAATGAATTAACCAGTGACCTGGATCGCTCTGGGATCCCCTACCTCGACTATAGGACATATGCCATGAGGGTCCTTTTCCCTGGCATCGAGGACCACCCTGTCCTGCGGGAGCTGGAGGTAACAAACAGGCTGTGCTCCAGCCCTTCCAAGTTTCCCTGAGCCCTTGGGGAACCCAGCAGGAAACCCTGAAGCACCTTTATGCCTTCACACCAAATCTTATTAAAGGCCAGTGAGGTGAGCCCTGAGTTCATTTTAACTCAGTGTTTTATCTCATCCCACACCGCCTGATTCCTGTCGGCTTCTCCTCCCTGATGTTGCTTTATTTTTATTTTATGGGGTTTTATATTGCTATAGGCCAGCAGCAAAGCATGTCAGAAAAGTTATGGGTGTCCTTTCAGGTCCTCCACAGTCACCTTACAGTGCAGGGGAAGGCTCTGTGCCTGGAGCATCCTTGGATCATCCTGCCTGGAGCATCCTGCTGCTGTTCCATGGCGTGTCCACAGGAGGGCAAGCGGAATGTCCTGCCCGGACATTCCAGCCTCTAAACAAGCACTCCCATCTCCCTGGTTTTTCCACCAGGATGTGTAAATATATACAAGAGATTTTCTCTGAGGACATAGAAGAATTGGTAACAAAGGTCCATCGCCTCAGAGATGGGCCCTGCTCACCTGGGAGGGTGCCAAAAAATGATGGTGTTTCAAGAAATGTTAACTTCCACCCAGGAAGGGGCTGCCATGCTTCCCATGGGATGGGGCTGTGATGCCCACCCAGGATGGGGCTGCCATTCTCCACCCAGAGGTACCAAGCTCAGCACTGCCTCTCAGAGACTGGAACTGTTTCTGTAAATCCTGAATTCCTATTTTCTTCACACAGACCAGGGGTTGGATATAGAAGGAAGGAGTCTTGATTGCTTGTGCTCCAAAGGGCTGGATTGTTTTTCTGGTCAAGCTTTACTCAGCCTTAATGCATCAGTTTAGATTCCAGGGGGCCACCAGCACCGAGCAGTTGCTGTGGTGTTGATAAAACAGAACCAGCCTCTCCCAGCCCAATCCTGTGCCCTGTTTTCCAGCTCCATGCATTAGGTTTGCTGTTTGAATTGCCAACTAAGCTGATGCTCCAGCAAACAAATATGAATGCTTTTTGTTTTACTCATGAAAAACAGAATTGCAGAAGTGATAAATGTGTTGCCAATTACACAGTTGCTTAATTATGTAACGTTAGTAAAACCAATACATAAGTCTCCAAGATGTTTGGTAAAGAGTTGCTTCATGTAGTTCATCATTTTCACTTGTAATGAATTACTCGAATCCGCAACTGGCTGAAAGCCTCAATTAATTTTTTACGCTTGTCCCATAATAAAGCAATAGTCTAAATTAGTATTTAATTTACTTACAAGAGTGTCACTTTTTGTGCAGAACAAGCAGAATTGTGTGTCATTTATAGGGCCGTTAGCCTCAAAGCAGCAGCTTTATGGCATGTAGAGAGTGCAGCTTGGAGCAAGGATTAAGGGGAGCTGTGCTGGGGAGGGACAGGAAGGGTGATGTTTGTTCAGGATGGACCAGGGACCATGTTCAGTGATGCTGAGACTCTGAGAGATGGGGTGCTGGCTTGTGCACCCAGGGTTAAACCAAGCCATGTACAGTTCTGGTTTCTCCACCATAAGGACATGGAACTGTTGGAGCAAGTCCAGAGGAGACCACGAAGTTGTTCAGGGGACTGCAGCACCTCTTCTATGGAGACAGGCTGGGAGAGTTAGGGCTGTTCAGCCTGGACAAGAGAAGGTTGTGTGGAGACCTCACACCCTCTTCCAGTATCTGAAGAGGCTACAAGGAAGCTGGAGAGAGGCTGTTCATCAGGAACTGAAGTGACAGGACAAGGGGGAATGGCTTCAAACTGAAAGACAGTAGATTTAGATTGGATATTAGGAAGAAATTCTTCCCTGTGAGGGCGGTGAGGCCCCGACACAGGTTGCCCAGAGAAGCTGTGGCTGCCCCATCACTGGAAGTGTTCCAGGACAGATTGGATGGGGCTTGGAAGAACCTGATCTAGTGGAAGGTATCACTGCCCATGGCAGTGAAGTGAGATGATCTTTACAGTCCCTTCCAACCCAAACCATTTTCTGATTCCACGATTTACCCACAATGTCGCCGGGGTGACCCCATGCTCTCCTCCCCTACAGGTCCAAGGGAACGGGCAGCAGAGCGTGGAGAAGGCCTTGAAGCTCTTTGCTCAGCTGATCAACAACAAAGTCTTCCTGCTGACCTTCATCCGGACGCTGGAGCTGCAGCGCAGCTTCTCCATGCGCGACCGCGGCAACGTGGCCTCGCTCATCATGACGGGGCTGCAGGGCAAGCTGGAGTACGCCACGGATGTGCTGAAGCAGCTGCTCTCTGACCTCATCGAGAAGAACCTGGAAAACAAGAACCACCCCAAACTGCTCCTGCGCAGGTGAGGTGGGGGACGGGGAAGGGAGGGAGCTGCTGACAGGTCAGTGTGGTCCCCCAGGCTGGCACAGCCACGCTGCTGGTGGCATCAGAAGGAATTCTGGACACTAGGAGGAATTTCTTCATTGAAAGTTTTGTTAAACATTGGAAGGGACTGCCCAAGAAGGTAGTGGAGTCCCCATCCCTGGAGGAATGACTGGACGTGGCACTCAGTGCTCTGGGCTGGTTGGCAAGGTGGGCATCGGTCACAGATTGGACTTGATGGTCCTGGAGGTTTTTCCAACCTTAAAAATTCCATGATTATGTGAACCAAGGGCTCTGTGTGTGCTGAGTGCTGGAGTGGGAATAGAAACACTGCCCTCTGTGGAGGACTTCCATCCATTTCCTCCCCTGTCTCCAGGATATGGGGTTAACCCTACTCTGTGATTTCACGGGTGGCAGAATAGGGTCTCAGCCTGGGTCTTCCAGGTCTGCCTGGGTGGAGAGCAGCATTTGTGTGCCACAGCTGGGCAAGGAGCTCAAGAATGGATTAAGCAAATTGCTTAATTGTTCTGGGAAGTGGCAGAAAGAAAAAAGAAAAATATGTTTATTAATATAGGGCAGATCAGCAGCCACAAGCAAAAGACTTCCCCTGTTCTCCATGTCACGAGCCACCACTGTCCAGTGTCCCTGTGAGTCCTGGCTGTGCTGCAGAGCCTGGCCTTGGCCACGGCTGCCCCTTGGCTGTGCCTGGAGCTCTGGTGGCATCTCACTGGAGCGAGCAGATAAGGTGAGGGGAGGATTTCACAGCTCTAGGAAAATTTCAGGGATTCCTCCAGCTGTAATGAATATACTTGACAGGAAATTGCTTTAAATCTGGCTGTGTTTGCGGAGGCAATAACTCATCTCAGAAAAGGAAGCCGTCTTAATTTCCCCCGTGGTTTGACGAGTCGCTGGGAAAGGCGTCTTCTGCCTCAGCCATCAATAATGACTTTTCATGGTGCTCCAAAAAACACATGGATGGTGATGAGAGCTGTGCCCCCTTCTCCCTGAATTACCCAGCAAAGAATCAGGGCCATCTGTCCTGCACCAGGGTTTGCCCATTTCACAGGGAACTTGACCTTGGATCTTTCCAGGATGAGGCATCTACCATCTCTCTGGGCAATTTGGGCCAGTGTTGCACTACCCTTATAAAATTGCATCCCCTTTATAAAAGTAAAAAAATTCTGCTTTATGTCTAGTCTGAACCTACCCCCTTTTAGCTTAAAAGCTTTATTCCTTGTCCTGTTACTCCAGATCCCACTAAACCCATGGCTGGAGCCCTGTCCCAGCCCTGGGCCTGGGTCTTGGTGCACAAAACAGCCCAGCCTGGAACGTCTTGCTCTGACTTAATAAGGAGTGATCAACCACAAAGTGAAAGATGTCTTTTTTAAATTTTTTGAGCTCTCTGGTGGCAGCAGTTGATAACTGACACTCAGTTCTTTCCCTCTTTCTTCCTCATTTTCCCCTCTCTCTTCCTTCCACGACTGCCCCTCACGGGAGACAGCAAGAAAGTTGACGTTAAATCAAACAGCTGCTCTGGTTGCTGGCACTGAGCACAGCACACAGCAGTTTGGAGACCTAGATAGAGAAGGGAAAATTAATAAAATACATATTTATTTTTTGGGTTCTCTCAGCTCGTTTTGTTTAGGTTTGTTTTCTTTCCAGTGCCTCAGAAAGTCAGCAGAGCAGCCAAGCACTGGGTGCTGGCACCAGACCCCTTTGGAAAGTCGTCTCTGGATCATGCTTTGCCCTCATTATGTGGTCAATGTGAGGAGAGTTTTCTCCAAATCTAGGGATTCTCTGCTGCCATGTTAATCTTCAGGAGCCTATTTTTCATTTTTAGAGCAGATCTCTACCAGCATTCAGAGACCAGCAATGGTGCAGAGCAATGCCAGCCAGGGGCAGCACAAAGCCCTGCAGCAGATTTGGGGGCTCAGCAGAACCTCCATGCAGAGCAGAGAGAAAGAGAGGTCAGGCCCCGGGGTGGCAGGCAGAGTTTGGGGCATTGCTCACCCAGCCATCCCATTTCCAAGGCAGAGGAGGCCAGGAATGCTCTATAGAGCAGCAATGGAGGTCCTGAGCTGCCCCTTTCCTCAGCCAGTGTAGGACAGTGGTGATTAACTCAGTTGCTGGCTGTCCCCAGGACTGATGCACTGCAAATATCTCATGGTGTCAGACTGTGTTGAGATGAGATTCAGTGCTGGAAGGTAAGGAGAAATGGGATTTGACAGAGATGCTCCGAGGTGTTTCTTTATGCTGTTCCATTCATCTGATCTTGTATTTCTGATAAAGAAATAAAAGGGAACAGCTAGACATGGAGTATCCGATGCCATTCTCCCGTGGAATATGCCCCAACTTCTCTGTCACTCCATATTTCAGTTATTTTTGTGGAACTGGTGTCAGGCCCTGAGCAGTCCACAGGGACAGGGCACAACATTGCTTCACTGGGAGGGCTAATTGTGAGACCTATTAATTCTTAATTTAATATTGTATTAACTAAGTAGTTTATTAAATTATTATTCACCCTGAAGTCCTGAATTTTCTGAGTTTTTTACCCATTCTATAGTTTGTGTCACTGCCTCTCCATTTGTCTGTGGCTGTTTGGAAGTGTGTTAGGGCTTCTGCTCCTTAATTGGGTGCCTGAAATATTTCAAACAGGAGAACAATGTGTGTGTCAATTTGTAGGATGCATTTTTAGGCAGTTGATCAATTCAGGCTTAAATTCTTTGGGGATCTGCAGACATTTTCACAAATTCCTGGCAGATGTTGCCATCCTTAGAGATGATGGATAATGTGACCCCAGGTCTATTGGCTGACTGGCGTCAGATTTTATTTGCTGAAATCCCTGGCTCCTGTTTATTCTTGATCTGCTTGGCTTTAGGATCAGGCCTTGGTGCTTCTATAGAGTGTTTCTAATTCCAAGCATTTGGAATGTTCCATGGATCCATAGCAAGAGACAGTCTCTGATTCAAGGCAGCAGAGCAGATGGTGAAGAACGGGGAAATTGGGTCTGGAGTGGGATGGTGACTCTCTCCAGGTCAAGGAGGAGGTGACCTGGTTCATGCTGAGGGCAGAGGGGACACAGTCCCTGGAGGAAAGGATGCTCTGAGGGTCAGGGTGTTGGATCCACCCCTCTTTGCTTGCTGAAATTTGGTCCAGATCCTGGTGTGGGATGTGGCTGAGGGGAAGGCTGGTGGTGCTGAGCCAGGCTGACCAAGGTCACAGTCACAGCTGCCCAGGCTGCAGCACAGCACCTCCTCCCTGCATGGGTTGGGGCTGTGAGACACTCTGCCACCATCACAGCCATCCTGTCCCAGGAAAAGGGTCTGTGGTGCTTTAAGGAAAGTCTCTGCGTCCTGCAGAGCCAGCATTAAAAACTATCATTAGGAGCCATTGTATTTAAATTAGAGATAATCTTGGGCACAATGTGGGGAGAGGACACTGGGTGGGACTGGGGAGAAAGCTGCAATTTCCCTGCCATTGTCACTCTGGTGTCCCTGATTGCCAGGAACTGCTGCAAATCCCAGTGATTTACTGAGCCAGGCTGTAATTTGCACCACGTGCAAGGAGCTGAGTGTCACCAGACTCCCTGTCACCAGCCCCATCGGAGCTGTGACGGGCTGTCAGCTGGGCAAGCTGCTGTCAGCTCCGTGCAGGGAGGGGGCACAGTGCTGGCCCCATCCTGCTGCTCCAGGACCCTGGTCCTGAGCACCATGGAGCTGTGCCAGGGTGCAGTTTGTGTTTTGGCTTTGTCTGTAACATGTGTCCTCCTGTCCTAGGACTGAGTCGGTGGCTGAGAAGATGCTGACAAACTGGTTTGCCTTCCTCCTCCACAAGTTCCTCAAGGTAAGGAGGGATGGAGTGGAGACCCTGCTGTCACTTTGCTGTCTCCCCTGTGCTTTGAGCATTGCCCTGAGCTGGGCATGAAACTCTTCTATCAGATTCCAAGTCTAAAGATGCAGCAGTGAGGAAGGGGAGGTGGAAATTTCTTGGAGATGTCAACACCTGGGGCTGCTGCTCCATGGTCACAACCTTCCTCAACCCTCAGGTCTCCTGGTGTAATTCCCATGTCATGGAGTTTGTGTTACACCTCTTTAGTACTTAGGAGAAATTCTCACATCTCCACGCCTGGGGTTTCATATTTTTTAACTTAATTTGTGGTTTTGGAAACCCCACAGAATTTGCTTGGTGGGATTGAAGAATGAGATCAAGATCTCAAATTCCATTTTTTACAGCCATACAGATTCAGGAGGGATTTACCCTGCCAAAGACAACATACCCATGGAGTTCATGGGTTTGGCTGTCCTCTCCAGGAGCTGCTGGGGGCCAAACCTGGATTGTATATGTGCTAATGAGTCAGTGGGACTCTGTGCTGAGAGAAATCATGTGCCAAACCCGTGTGCGGGCCAGTGGCCCTGGAGGAGAGACACCTTCACCTCTGGGTCAGTTCTGGTGTCCATCTCTTGTGTAGGAATGTGCTGGAGAGCCACTCTTCATGCTCTACTGTGCCATCAAGCAGCAGATGGAGAAAGGTCCCATTGATGCCATCACAGGAGAAGCCCGTTACTCCCTCAGTGAGGACAAGCTCATCCGGCAGCAGATTGAGTACAAGACTCTGGTGAGTGAATCTGTAGGAGCTGCCAGTGAATCACTGCTGTCCTTCTCATGTAAGCTGAGCTGACCTTTAGACCAGTGATTAGGACACTATTGTGAAGCAAAAATGACGACAGTGCAACAAAGACCCATGTCCGAGTCAGGTGCATCCCTAATTTTCAGGTACAAATAACCTGGGCCAAGGCTGGGAAAGGCAGGTTTGAGGGGAGTGTTTTATCTCCCTGTGCTTTGAGCATTGCCCTCTCTGTAAGAAATTAAAATGCACATCCAGGATTCCTATCTTAGCAATAATTATATAAATATGCTACATGCAACAGCAGTGATGCAATCAGGGCAGTGAGGAAAAGTTATTGTGACACGTGGTTGCACTTCTCCTGGATGCTCATCCCTTAAGGCATGGTGTGGTTCTCCTTCCCTTCCAGATCCTAAACTGTGTGAACCCAGACAATGAGAACAGTCCAGAGATCCCTGTGAAGGTGCTGAACTGTGACACCATCACCCAAGTCAAGGAGAAGATCCTCGATGCCGTGTACAAAAACGTCCCGTATTCCCAAAGACCGAGAGCTGTTGACATGGATTTGGGTAGGAGCTTCCCGGCCTCATAGGAGGGATCAGAGAGGCTGATCTGTGATTCTTGGTGGGTTTTGCAGAGCTCTCTGACCGTGGTGTGTGCCTGGTTTTTGCCTCTCCCACAGAGTGGAGGCAGGGCCGGATAGCTCGTGTGGTCCTGCAGGACGAAGACATCACCACCAAGATCGAAGGGGATTGGAAGCGCTTGAACACCTTGATGCACTATCAGGTAAGGAAGCAGCCCCAGCTGACACACAGCTCCCAGAAACCTGCCAGGAGGGGAGAAAAGAAAAGCAGGATGTTAATTCCCAAGTGTCTCATCTACCAAGACAGACGGGGAGGTCACGTTTGTGTGATAAACCAGAAGGGTTCAATGTGCTTCTGCATTAGGTGGGAAAGTAACCTTGACATGGATCTCAGAGGAACCAGCAGAGTTGAAAATTGGCTAAATTAAACCTGCCAGCTGTGGGAGGGAGACAGAGGGAGCAGTAGTGAGGGCTGAGCTACCACTGCTGGGGATGTGGGGCCAGGGAAGGAGTGGCATGGGAGGCTCAGGTCTTTGTAGGGGGGTCTGAGCCAACCAGGAGCACAGCAGGGGAGGAAGAGGAGTCTGCCTTCCTTCAGAACTTTGCAAACACCACTGGTTTGATGCAAAGCACAACTTTGGGGCATTTTGCAAGGAGTGAAGAAGGGAAACGGAGCAAATACTTCAAATGCTGCCACAAGGGAGGATTGAGGGAGTGCTGTGAGCAGGTACAGGATGAAGCCAGGTCAGCAAAAAGGGAATATCAAGAGCTACTTCTTGACAGAATGACATCAAACCTCTTAAATCCCCAAGCCAGGTAACAGGAGGTTTGTCACTAAAGTCATATAAAGTGAAGCCAGGCAGGGAAGATGCTCAGTCATGCATTGGACAGGGAGGGTGAGGTGGTCTAAGAAATTGTTGCCATCTTCAGCTTGTGGATAGGGCAGTGTCTGTTGGAAAGGGCTCCTTACAGTGTGAAAGATGGGAAGAGAGGTAAGGAGGGAGCTGAGGAAGGTTTGGTTCCAGGGAATCAAAGGCTTTACTCAAAGCCTGTCTGCAGCAGAGGATAACTGCATTAATTGGGACCCGTAACCTACTCCTGTCCATCACTACCTACCCAGAAGTGTTTAGTATTTAATCTGGCATCTTTCCCTGTTTATACACCATCTCCAGTCCATCAGTGTGACTCATGCTGTGTGAGTTGAATGGGAGCCAGTATTGACAGGAGTCATGTAATCACAGAGCGAGGCAGGAGAACAGCATAAATATGCACAGTGCATGTTAAAAAGAACCTCAAGGGTCAACTTTTCCAAGCAGCCCCCAGGATTTAACCACAGATTGCCGTAAAATGTCATAGGAGTTGTGCAGATTAATTCCATTGTTCCTAAAATCTGTTTTACCTGACAGTTGCAAGGGATTAACCAACATGCAGGGAAGCAGCAAGACTTTATTATGCCTTGATCTTTAAAAGTCATCGTGAGGAAGTCACAAGTGAAAGCTGTGCTTGTCTGATGTGTGGTGGATGCTGGGGGAGGGAATACTTTCATTTTAGTGCCTGTGGGAAAAGCTGAGCCACAAGCTTACCCTTAAAATAAACAAAACCCTTGCAGCACTCAAGATGCTGCAGCTCTTCCTGCCATTTGAATGTCAGTTTTGCTCTGGAATAAAGGAGAAGTTTGCTGCCAAACATCTAACCAGGTAGTTGCACGTGTCTCCCTGCTCTGGCCCAAGCTCTGCACAGCCCAACTAAGCTGTTCCAGTCATTAAGAACAAGGCAACTTCTCTTCACTGCAGCAGAAATCTTGTCAAGGCAAGGCTTTTGCCAAAAACAAACAGCTATATATATATATTTTTTTTTTTTTTTTTGCTATTCCTACCAGGTGGTTTTTTGGTTTTTTTCTGTTGGAGTAATAAATGTTTTTATTAGGTATGAAAAATACAGATGCTACAAGACTACACAGTAAAACAAATACATGGGCAAAGGCACAGCTTAAAGAGGGAATAAAATCCTTAGAGTTCCAAGAGCTGCTGTCTCACCGTTTAACAGGAATGTTACATATGAAACAGGTGTGGTTCAAGCCATTAAAATAAATGTAGATTTCTGAAGGACTAGTGAAGATGATTTCTAAATTTCTAGGAAAAAAATGAAAGCTTGCTCTGTAAAGCTCTGCCCATCTTTTATTCAGAGCTGTCTTGTCTTTATTTTATGATCTAAAGGCGAAGAGATCTCTGGATTTGCACGTGGTAATTGGAGATGCACAGCCCATGTTTCCATCCAGGTGTGTCTCTTGGAGAGGTGCTGTTACCTGAGAGGCTGCAGGAGGGCCCAGAACCCACCTGGTCCTCACAGCCCTGCCCTGCTCCAGATTCCTGGGATCCATTCACTCCACAGCCCCATTCCCTGCATCTCCAGGGTTCCAAACCACCCTCCTCCTCCTCACTGTGCCCTGGGGGCCCTGCACAGGGCAGTTATTTCATTCCAAGAATTTCTCAGCTCCACACCTGGCTGCTGGATTCTGACACTAATACATTTGTTTTCTACATTAGAATGACAAAAATACAATAACTGATCAAATGGATTTTTCATGGGAAGCCTTTGCATACAAAAACCCAAATTGGATTTAAGGAGAAATATTCATCTTTCTAATATTTTTGAAGCACTTTATAAAATTATATGGAGAATTGCACACCTGCTGCTTATTTCTTCATTTATAAAAATAGATGTATGACTTAAATAGGTGTAATTCTTTGTTAAATTCTCTGGAGCTTTTATATGTGGTAAGGAATTGTATTACATTTGTGTCATATCCTTTTGGTTTCAAGGCTATTAAACTCCATGGGAGAGTCTCACCCCGTGTGGTTTTACTCAAGAAAAATGAAACACTGAATTTAATATCAAATGATTTACAGTGGCTCACGCAGGGTTAACTCAGAGGCAGCAGAGCATGAATACCTGTCAGCCTCTGCTAGTCTGGAGAGGCCAAGAGGCTAAAAAACTGTTTTAAATGAAAAATTAGAAGGAGAAAGGGAAGATTTTTGTGGAAAATGAGACTTAGGAGCTGAGAGTGGCGTGGATGTGGAGTTGGAATCCTCTCTCCCTGCATCCTCACTCTCCCACGCAAACCCAGCACCATCATCTGGGCTCCCATCTCCCCACTCCAGGTTTTCTTTTTCTTGGTTTTAAGGTGTTTTCTGCACCATGTTTCCAGCTTGTAGAATAATCAGAATATTTATAAAGTTGTAAAGCAGCCAGCCAGCTCCGAGGGCGTCTCTGGGGTTTTATGGGAGCGTGGCAGCGGCGGAGCGAGATGGGAAACGAATGTGTGTAACATCTGATGCTAATTTGCACGCTGGTGGTTTTTAGCTGACAAGAGCCATTCGACCCAAAATTTAGAGAGTGAGAGTGCTCTTGTGTGTGTGTGTGTGTGGAATTTTTAATGCTTCTCTCCCAGTTCACCACAGCCCTGGTGGAAATGGATCTGGCACAGAGCTGCTGCCTCCGTGGGAGCACCCTGGGCTGCTGGCTCTTGGGTTTCCCCCTGGTGAAACTGAGCTGAAGTGGCAGCTAAGAACAGCCTCAGAAAATAATATCAGCACTGATCATTCCTTCCATTGACTTAATAAACTGGACAAAGTGAGGCAGGAACAGAAAAAGAAATAATAGAGGTGTTTGGAGTGTTTTGCTTAGAAATATCTCACTTTTGTGCTGCGAAACACAAGTGACTATTATTTCCACTATCACTAGTAATAATAATAAACAACTCGTATTTCCATGAAACCTTTCATCTGAACAGAGCCCAGAACCTTGAAGGCAGCACAGATCACTGTGTGAAGCTCACCTTGTGGCTGCAGGTGTTGTACAAACACCTGGAGATGGTGGGCAAGCAAGAAAACACCTGGAGCATCCCATGCTTAGGGTTGGTGCCGAGTCCCTCACAGGACTCCTGGCAAATAATGAAGGATTTCTCTCCAAAAGAAATGCCTTCAGCATGAAGAGGCATTTCTTTTGTGCAGACCTTCTAAAAAGTGTTGGCTGGACCCTGGTAAGATGTGGTGACTCTGTTCTCTGCCCCTTGCTGTGCTTCATGACAGGTCACAAGTTGAAAATTAAAAGCCACTCAGGCCCATTCCCTGGAAACCTGCAGATTCTTAATTAAGGGGAATAAGTTAGAAAACTTCCAGTGACTACTGGATTTATAGAGAGGATAAAATTAAACATGGCTACTAAAATCTGCTGTAACAAAACCTTGTTAGCACTAATGTTCATTTATAGTTTGACTTCCCAGTGTTTAATTCCTTCTCTGGAGCAATAAAGGGATAACAATTAAATACCCTGAAAGATGGCTTTATGGCTTGCTCAGCTGTAAATCAAACTTTTAAAGTTCGTAAAAATTGCTAAAATAAAAAATGGTTTAATAGGAATGTTTTATGGCCCATAACGTTATTACAGCCCCTTTATTCCCTCTGCATTGTTGCTTTAATTGGATCACAACAATTCTTGAGATTCTCATTTTTATTGGATAAAGTATAATCTTAAATCACAACGACCAAAAGCATCTTCAACATGTCTTTTGATTTATCACTCCTTTCCTTCAGTCTCTTGCTGTAGAGCTGCTGCCAACCCAGCAAAGGGCTCAGCCAGACTGGCAGTGAGGGCTGGATGGCTCCCTGTGCCCACTCTGGGGACTCCTCTTCCCAGAATTTGCTGGATCAGCAGCTGATGATCACAATTGTGTCAGTGGATCCCCCTGATTTCTCTTCCTTTGCCTCCCCAGGTGTCAGACCGCTCAGTTGTGGCTCTTGTTCCCAAGCAAACCTCCTCCTACAATATTCCTGCCTCTGCCAGTATATCCCGGACATCTATTAGTAGATATGGTAAGAAANCAGGTTTTCTTTTTCTTGGTTTTAAGGTGTTTTCTGCACCATGTTTCCAGCTTGTAGAATAATCAGAATATTTATAAAGTTGTAAAGCAGCCAGCCAGCTCCGAGGGCGTCTCTGGGGTTTTATGGGAGCGTGGCAGCGGCGGAGCGAGATGGGAAACGAATGTGTGTAACATCTGATGCTAATTTGCACGCTGGTGGTTTTTAGCTGACAAGAGCCATTCGACCCAAAATTTAGAGAGTGAGAGTGCTCTTGTGTGTGTGTGTGTGTGGAATTTTTAATGCTTCTCTCCCAGTTCACCACAGCCCTGGTGGAAATGGATCCGGCACAGAGCTGCTGCCTCCGTGGGAGCACCCTGGGCTGCCGGCTCTTGGGTTTCCCCCTGGTGAAACTGAGCTGAAGTGGCAGCTAAGAACAGCCTCAGAAAATAATATCAGCACTGATCATTCCTTCCATTGACTTAATAAACTGGACAAAGTGAGGCAGGAGCAGAAAAGGAAATAATAGAGGTGTTTGGAGTGTTTTGCTTAGAAATATCTCACTTTTGTGCTGCAAAACACAAGTGACTATTATTTCCACTATCACTAGTAATAATAATAAACAACTCGTATTTCCATGAAACCTTTCATCTGAACAGAGCCCAGAACCTTGAAGGCAGCACAGATCACTGTGTGAAGCTCACCTTGTGGCTGCAGGTGTTGTACAAACACCTGGAGATGGTGGGCAAGCAAGAAAACACCTGGAGCATCCCATGCTTAGGGTTGGTGCCGAGTCCCTCACAGGACTCCTGGCAAATAATGAAGGATTTCTCTCCAAAAGAAATGCCTTCAGCATGAAGAGGCATTTCTTTTGTGCAGACCTTCTAAAAAGTGTTGGCTGGACCCTGGTAAGATGTGGTGACTCTGTTCTCTGCCCCCTTGCTGTGCTTCATGACAGGTCACAAGTTGAAAATTAAAAGCCACTCAGGCCCATTCCCTGGAAACCTGCAGATTCTTAATTAAGGGGAATAAGTTAGAAAACTTCCAGTGACTACTGGATTTATAGAGAGGATAAAATTAAACATGGCTACTAAAATCTGCTGTAACAAAACCTTGTTAGCACTAATGTTCATTTATAGTTTGACTTCCCAGTGTTTAATTCCTTCTCTGGAGCAATAAAGGGATAACAATTAAATACCCTGAAAGATGGCTTTATGGCTTGCTCAGCTGTAAATCAAACTTTTAAAGTTCGTAAAAATTGCTAAAATAAAAAATGGTTTAATAGGAATGTTTTATGGCCCATAACGTTATTACAGCCCCTTTATTCCCTCTGCATTGTTGCTTTAATTGGATCACAACAATTCTTGAGATTCTCATTTTTATTGGATAAAGTATAATCTTAAATCACAACGACCAAAAGCATCTTCAACATGTCTTTTGATTTATCATTCCTTTCCTTCAGTCTCTTGCTGTAGAGCTGCTGCCAACCCAGCAAAGGGCTCAGCCAGACTGGCAGTGAGGGCTGGATGGCTCCCTGTGCCCACTCTGGGGACTCCTCTTCCCAGAATTTGCTGGATCAGCAGCTGATGATCACAATTGTGTCAGTGGATCCCCCTGATTTCTCTTCCTTTGCCTCCCCAGGTGTCAGACCGCTCAGTTGTGGCTCTTGTTCCCAAGCAAACCTCCTCCTACAATATTCCTGCCTCTGCCAGTATATCCCGGACATCTATTAGTAGATATGGTAAGAAAGGATGGGAAATGATGGCTCAAGGGTAGAGGTTGGGCACTGCAAGGAATTAGGTGGGAAAAAAGCAGCAGATTCCCCCAAAGAACCACCCCACAAAGGCCAAAGTGAACATCCATATGCCAAAAAGGAAAATGTCCTTAGCTACTGGTGTTTTTTGCAAAGGCTTTTCCATCTATGAGCAGAACAGCAAAAAGACCTGAGAAGCTGAGGGGAGGGAAAAGGAAATGCCAGGCACACGAGCAGCCTTTGGGAATGTCAGTCTTGGGAAAGTCCAGGGAAAGGTGTTTGTCTCAGAGGAGATGGGTGATGCAGAGCCCCTCTGGGCTCCCACTGCAGGAAAGGAGCTTTGTGTCCCCTGCATGACAGAAAAGGCTGATTCCTTCACCTTTTCCTCCTCTAAGTGGAGGATCCTGAGTTCTTAGCTAATGGGTCAAAAATGGGTAACAGCAATCTTAACACAGAGTGCTCGGATGTGCACACCTGGGAATTCAAGATTTGCATAATAACAGGGCTCAGCACATTACAGAGAGTCCCTGAAGATGCTGCAGCCTGAGTAAATGAGTCTGCAAGGTGCCAGGTGTGCGTTTATAACACTAAATCCACAATAATAGTAATAATATACTTCCATAAAAGGCAGCACTAGCAAAATCTCTGGTGCACTGATCTTTCATTATCGTTCATTTTACAGAATGTTTTACAAGCAAAAAGTCTCCTGACAAACCCGTCTCCTTCTCTTGTTTATAGCTCCCAAAATAATGTTGTTTTTTTCTTGAGCAAGGGTTCTGAGGAGCCAAAAGCAGAGGAGTCTTTAGGTAAAGGCCAGGAGAAAAGGCATTTTTCCATGCAAGGTGTAGATCCCTGAGCGTCCAGCACATCCTACACTTCAGGTGATGGGAAAACCAAGGCAGGGTCACACAACCTGAGTCCTCAGTGTTCATCGATCTATGTCAGCTGGAAAAGCTTTTGCAAACTACCAATATGAGAGATCATTGCTCATGTTAAGATTAATATTTCTAATTGTCCTGACAGAATTTAAATTAGATACTTATTTACTTCCCCTGTTATATATCAGTACAGAGCTATGTTTAAAAATAGAATTACTAGATGCTTCCCTAGCTGTCCCCCTGTCTGTCTCCTTAATTATATCAGTTGGAGTACTCATTTATCTAAGCCTTAATCAGGGATGAAAATCCAGCTAGTTTGGTAATGAGTTGCGTATTTCCCTTGGCTGATTTATGGTTGATCCCTGTCCTCTTGACGAGGAGGGTGAGCTAAACTTGAGAAAATCCACAAGGTTTCTAGAGAACAAAGAAAATTAGTGAGAAATCCAGCCATGCACAGTTAGGCTCCTCAGCCTCGTGTCTCGGCTTGGAGACGCCGTGGATGGGATCCAGGGAGGCACATTCTTTGGGAAGTTAAATATATAAATAAATATATGTCCCATCCCTCCATGGTTTCTGAGCAATTAAGGGAATGACTACTGTTTGCTGCTCGTTGAGCTCCCCTTTCTCTGCAGGGGCAGGGACAGCAGGAGGCTGGACCTGCTCAGCCCATGGATGGCATGGCTGGTGTGCAGGACTGGCCTTGGGCTCTGCAGTTGATGTTCAACTTGAGCCCTTGCTGCTCTTCTAAAAGCCTCAAGGAAAAGACCAGGAGTTTCTTCTGCCCGTTGTGCTGGGCAGCTTATTATTGTTAACAAAATACTGGTATCAGGACTCTGGTGCTGCAGGAGTTGATGCTCAGGGTTAGTGTGTGTGAGCTGTAACTCATGCAGACCTGTACAATGAGTTTGCATCATTAAAGGATGTGAATGGATGTGAACGCAGTCTGAGGGTCTCTTACCAGTGGAGACCAACACGTATCTTTGGCAAACGNGAAAGGATGTGAATGGAGCAGGAAAGTCCATGTCTGAATGTGAACGCAGTCTGAGGGACTCTTACCAGTGGAAACCAACACGTATCTTTGGCAAACGCCAAATTTTGTTGGTGTCTAGGTGCTTTTCCATTTCATTACCCCATAAAAAAGCCAGTGCAGATGGTTTGGTCATTAGCAATCATGGTGGCATCACTGAGAAGAGACAGGGAAATGGAAAAGGGTTTGCTTTGAGTGTGACCAACTTCTCTCCCCACTGTTCAGACTCCACCTTCCGCTACACCGGCAGCCCCGACAGCCTGCGCTCCCGCGCCCCCATGATCACCCCCGACCTGGAGAGCGGGGTCAAGGTCTGGCACTTGGTCAAAAACCACGACCATGGAGACCAGAAGGAAGGAGATCGGGGCAGTAAGATGGTGTCTGAGATCTACCTGACCAGGCTGTTGGCTACAAAGGTAACTGCCATGTGCTGAATTTGCTTGGGAAATGCATAGTGAGGTTCATCAACAGACCCTTGCAGGGGTTCTGTGCAGCCCTGATGATGCTCAGCTCTCAGGAAACCTGCTGGGTTTTCCTGAGATTGGGTGGGTCCTGGAGCTGCAACAAGACCGCATGCCAGACTTCCTCACATTCAAGGTGATTGCTGCCATTCTTCATTCTTCTGCACAGTATTAAAACACAAAGAGTTGGAGAGATGCAGCAGTGCCTGTAAATATTTACCTGGTTTCCTTGACCAGAGAGCTTTCCTGCCTTTCCCTGTGTATTCATCACTGTGGATAACACAGATGTGCTTTGGAAAGCAAAAGAAAAAAACTTTTCAGGTTAGAAATAAAGAGTAAATTCAGCCATGAGTAGCTGCAGGCTGGAGCTTTCCCCTGGGATCCTCCAGCAGTGCAGTCAGCATTCAGCAAGACCCCGACCTTGCTTATCCCTGTGGGATCCATGGCAGCATTTTGAGGGGCTGGTAACATCTGGCATCCCCTCCTGCCACTGCTGCTTGGCCAAGCGTGTGCCCTTCCCTTCCCTCACCCCCGGGGTTGCTGCTCCCATCAGGGCACGCTGCAGAAATTCGTGGACGACTTGTTTGAGACGCTGTTCAGCACCGTGCACCGCGGCAGCGCGCTCCCGCTCGCCATCAAGTACATGTTCGATTTCCTGGATGAGCAGGCGGATAAACACGGCATCCACGACACAGATGTGAGGCACACGTGGAAGAGCAATTGGTAAGAGGGGAGGAAGGGGGTGGAGAGGGAGGTAGACCTGAGTGTGGAGCAATTAGCTGTGTCCTAGAGTAAAACAGAGATGGGGAACTGCTTTGGGAAGGCTGGGAACAACCAAGGTTTGTTGCTCCAAAGAATGAGACGTAGCACGAAGCTGTGCTGATGCTTTTCAAGCAGCACTAATGCTGCCCCAGTCCTCTGTGGAAGGGGTAGTGGGGTTTGATCCTGGTTTGGGCTGCCAATGTGGTGTTCACAGAATCATAGAATCATAAAATAGCCTGATTTGGAAGGGAAGGGTGACAGCCCAGCTATCACTGCGTCCTCTGCCCAGGTGAGACCTGGACACTGACCTCAAATTTGCACACTCTGGAACAAGCTGGTCTGTGAGTGGGAAGCAGACATGCCCACACCACCCTGCCTGCATGACCCTGCTATGGCACAAATGCCAGCACGGGCTGGGAGGGAAGAGCTCAGCCAGTGGCTGCACCATTTTCATCCCATTGAGCAGCAGCTGGAACATTTGGGCATCAGGAGGAGGTGGCACAGGGGGAAGGACCCAGCCCCACATGCCATCAGCATGGGCTGCAGCCAGGTTCAGCCTTCTCCAAACAATAAGAGCTCTCATATCTCCTGCCTATTTCAGGATTAAAAGCTCCATGGGTTGTAAATTTACCTCTGCGAGGAAGGAAAAAAAGCACAACAAATGGTTGCTCCCTAAAGACGTTGTATTTGCCTCCAAGTCCCTTGTGGTTTAAAAGGCCTTTAATCATCATGGCTGCAAAAGGCAGGTTCCCCACTAGAGCTGTGGGAAGCTCAAAACAATTCACTGAGGGACTTAAAAGAAGGAGTTAAAAGAAGAAGGATAAAAACTGTAGAATCACAAGAAATTATGAGACTTCTTAAAGCAATAAAAAAAGAAAGCAATGCCCATCAGAGTTTGGTCTGCCAGAGCCATCAGAGCCCATGTGCCCTGGTCTTTCCTTCTCCCTGGGACACAGGTGGCTCAGCTGAGCTGCAGCATTCCCAGGAAGGGAATTTTGGTGGGGAGATGCGAGAAGGCTTATGCCAGTAGAGCAAGTCAAAGCAAATGGAGGCTTGGAAGAGGGAGCTGGGGATGCTGGGGATGTGGCTGAGCTGCTCACCTGCAGTGCAGCAAGAGTTAAAGCCGCAGCCTTCAGTGAGCTGGAGAGACAGAGAGCTGAGACTTGAAAGGTAATAGAAAGCAGCAGCTGCTTTTTTGATCCTGCTATACAGCCAAAGAAAAAAAGGAATAATAATTCCCCTTTGATTGCAAAGGCCTCGGGATTTGGGGACAAAGCCTCTGATGCTGCTGCACCTCCCGCCGACGATGGGCCGTGGAGTGGCCGGGCAGCGGCTGATTAGTGCGGTGCGGCTGCCCCGGGCTCACCCTGCACCACAGCCACCCCACTAACGAACTCAGTTTAATGGGCTCCTTGCAGAGATGCTCCCCTAGTACCCACAAACACTGCCCAGCTCTGCCCTGGCACAGCCAGCCTGCCCTCCTACCCCTCACCTCCTTCACAGCTCTGTTTGGGATCAGAGCCGGGAGCGGCTCCCAGGGCAGTAGTGCCCAGCCCAGGCACAGCAGGATCAATCACCAGCAATCTTTGCAGCACTGGACTAACTGGTGTTTGATGCACCTGGCCCAGCTCCTATTTAAATTCTTCTATTCTTATTCTTCCCACCACTTGTGTTCTGCCTGGGAACATAATCCACAGCAAGTGCCCTTTCCTAGCCTTTGTCTTCACACTTAATTTTGTTTCTGGCTTTCCCTTCAGCCTCCCACTCCGATTCTGGGTGAATGTAATCAAAAACCCACAGTTCGTGTTTGACATCCACAAAGGCAGCATCACGGATGCCTGCCTCTCTGTTGTGGCTCAGACCTTCATGGATTCCTGCTCCACCTCGGAGCACCGGCTGGGCAAGGATTCCCCCTCCAACAAGCTGCTGTATGCCAAGGACATCCCCAGCTACAAGAGCTGGGTGGAGAGGTGAGTGGTGGCACATGGAGAGAAGTGTGGATGTGAGATGCTCTATTCCTGCCCAACATGCCATGGCTGATGATCACAGGATAGAATATCCTAAGTTGGAAAGGACTCACATAGATCATTGATGATGCAGCAGGGTGGCTCTTGCAGCGAGCTGATGGCACAGCTCAGCCCCGCCGAGCATCGCTGCTCTTACTTTCGGCTTGTTACACACCAGGATCCTGTTTTCTAGATGTAAACATACAACAAAATGATGTTCTTTTCCCTGCAGAGCTTAGTTTAAATCCCAAGGGGAAGAGGGGCATTTCAAGCCTTCGTGTTTCACATGCCCTCCCTCGGCCTCTCCTTCCCGCAGGTATTACGCGGACATCGCCAAGCTCCCTGCCATCAGCGACCAGGACATGAACGCCTACCTCGCCGAGCAGTCGCGCCTGCACGCCGTGGAGTTCAACATGCTGAGTGCACTCAACGAGATCTACTCCTACGTCAGCAAGTACAGTGAAGAGGTGGGTGTCCCCTGGGCAGTGGTGTTCCCTTGGTAGCGGTGTCCCCTGGGGAGATCCCGTCCCACAGCACTTGTGTGGGAGGGAAGATGCGCTTCATCGCAGCGGTGGGTTGAGTAGTGATCCCTCTTCCTGCCACCCCAAGCTCCCTCCTCCTCCCTTGTCCTTGATGCAGCACAACTGTAGCTGGCACCACTGCTGTCCCACTGTTCTCTTCGTTCACAAAGAGGTTTGGGTCCTGCCTGTGACTGTAGCACAATCCCAGGAGGATTGAGAGCTAAAATATTGTGGTAGCACCTGGATTCCTCAGCCTTGGCATGCACCTAGTGCAGCCCACTCCTTAATGCACTGGAAAATCATCATGACACAGTGGAGCTCCCTAGAAACATCCCTGTCTTTTGGGAATAGTGTGGTCCAAATCCCATGTTGCAGTGACACAGACTCCTGTTTGCAAAGACTGCCTGGCAGCATGAGCTCCTTTAATGAATGCATCACTTGAAACCAAGTTCTCGCCATCTGTTCCACCCCTTCATTTCACTGCAAGAAGAACCTATTTTGCAATTATGTCCGTTAAAAGGAAGGGTTTTGTCATTTAATTGCATGTATGCATTTGTGATACAATGCCACGGCTATTTTCCCATTAGGGTTTAAAAATCTCATCACTTTCGTGCTAAATGAGACAAGAAATGTGGAGTCCAAGGTACAAGCGTGGGAATGATTTTGTTGTGTGGATATCGAGTGGTCCAACAAACCACTGAGCACAGCGGTGGCACAGCGAAGCGCTCGGCGCATTCCTTTGCCATTTATTTAAGTTTCACACCTCCCCATTTCAAGTTGCTCACATCTCGCTGCCCACCCACCTCCTCCACCTCCTCTCACACACTGATTCCTTTCTCTGTTTCTTTTTTTTCCCTTTTTATTTTCTCTCCACCAGCTCATTGGGGCTTTGGAGCAGGATGAACAGGCTCGTAGGCAGCGGCTGGCTTACAAAGTAGAGCAACTCATTGGGGCCATGTCTATTGAGAGCTGAAGAAAGGTCGTGGTGCTAAAGGACAGCAAAGGGCAGAGATCGCATGGACTCTCGGGAGTTTAGAGGGAGAACAAGCAAGGAAGGCACTGGGCACATATACCAAGGCTCTTCTGGAGGGAGCAGAGACTGGCCCAAGAACTGATTGTGTTCAAAAATCACATGAGATCCAGTTTGAAAGTCAGGAAGAGAAGAAGATAAAACATCTCAATCAAAGTCCAACCAAGATGGATCATTTTTTCAAGCATACATGGAAAGAAGGAACCTGGAAAGTCTGGATGTCTCCATGACTGCTGCTTTGCATGAAAATTGTTTGATGTATATTAGAAAATAAAACTTTATTTAAAGGGAGTTTTTTTTAAAAAAGGAAGAAAAAGTAAAAAAAAAAATAGAGCAAAAACCACAGAGGCCATAGAGATAATCCTGGCAACAAGGATCAGCTCTGAATTCTGTCCTCGAGAGCCTCCTGAGGATGTGGCTCAGACATTCTGTGAACAGACTCACACCAATTGGAACGTCTGGAAAACTGAAATTGTCTTCTTTTTGGGATCTTATAAAAAAATATGAGCACAAGTTTGCACCACACCTTTTTACACAAGCAAAATAGCAGTTTAGCCCAAAAATAGTTCAGTGGCTGAGTAACTTATAGGCACTAGAAGGAACTTTACCTGAATTGCAAAACCATCAGATCATCCGACCTGTCTTGAAATCCAGCTTTATCGATGTATTTATATAGTGTCAATATATATATTTTTTTTAAATCCCGTTTACTGTCGAACAAGGAAAGATCTGAATTTAAATGCTTTTCCCTTTTCCACACCCACTCCACCTTACAGTGGCTGCAGTGATCTGGCAGTGATGGGCTCAGGGCCTGGCAGGGCTGTGGTGATCCTGCAGTGATCTGGCAATGTCCAGCATGGCCACAGTGATCCAGCAGTGATCCATTCAGTGTCCCATTGCTGGTTTCCTGCAGGTCCCATGTGAGCCGAGCCGGCCGCCTGCCCTCACCCCTCCGGGCAGAGCTGGGATGACGCCTCCAAGGTTGATTTGGGGCGGTTTCTGGCAGCCACCTCCAATTTCTTGCAGTAAAACCCAACAAAGCCCCAATGTTTACAGTGAGTGATACTTGAAAAGCCTGGACGTCGTGAGAGGAGACATTTATTGCTTTTCTGTTTGACGTGTGGAGTCGATCGGCACAGGCTCCCTTTGGGTTTCTCCGCCAGCGCTCGCCACGTCATGCAGGGTCAGGACTTGTATTTCCACTGGGAAGGGGAAAGAAACCTCTGCTCTAGGAAAGGACAAATCTTAACCAGCACCCACAGGCCAGCCAGCACTGCTGTCGTGTCTCTGTCTCGGCGTCTCGTTGTTCTCTTCAGTTCCTTGCTGGCCCCCATGGCACGTGTTCTTGTGGCCAGTGACAGGCAAATGTTTGTGAGTGTTATTACTTTCAAAGACACCAAAGCTTATGTGTGTCCCTTTGTAGAGTGCCAGGAGGGGAAGGAACGCTGTAAATATTTCTCTTTGTAGTAAATATTGGTATGTGTGCAGGCTGCAGTGGGGAGGACAGGGTGATGAGATCTAATGGAAATACAAGTACTGACAGCATGAGCTTGGCCATGGCACCAAAAGAGCTCCCAGCATCTGCTCAGCCTGCCCAGGCAGTGCCACACCAGACTGCGACCTTAGTTTGCAGCCAGCATGTGTCGAAGGAAAATCCATTTTCATATCCATCCCCCTCCTCCACCATTCCTGCCCAGAGGAGCCCAGCAGGGTCACCATGAGCTCCCTGGGCACCAGAGAGCTGCTGGCTTTTAGTTTCTTGCAGTCCAGCAACAGGGAAGGGGAGACGTGTAGAGAAATACTCAGGAAATGTGTTGGTTTAATGTTCAGTAAAAGCCATGCCAAGTCTGCTTTCTTTTGGTAATCCAATCCTGTGAGTTTCTCTGGGCCCTGTTGATACTCTGGAAGAAAATAATGATGACAATGATCAACCTTGTGCAATAAGTTCTTGACATTTACAACATCCTGAGCACTGGATTTACTGAGACGCGGAGAGAAACAGAGACAGGCAGAGCAGGGTTTGTACTGCCTGTTATTGGAGAGTTCCCATCCCAGATTCTGCTCCTGAACAGTGAATCTAATTTCACAGGCAGAGAATGTGCAAATATCTGGGTTGTCCTATTAAAGTTGGGCATTGCAGAGCCCAGCACTGCACTGGGGACATTGTTGGAGCAACCACTAGTCTTGCTTGCTCTTTGCTGCAGGTCTCACAGGACATTGCAGAGGGTCAGGCTTTGAAATCCTGGGGAGTTTTTGCTGGTTTTGATACTGCTGTTCACAGTGATCCATCATGCAGCTTAGGTGAGGGATTTACAGATCTATATTCTAGTTGTAGTCATTGTTTTGGGTATTCGTATTCAGATCATTCACCAAATTCTCATGGTACTCTGAAACCCAAAGAGAACACTCCAAATAGTTCCCAAACAGTCTCCAAACACTTCTGAGTATTAGTCTGAAGAGTTACCTCTGCAGGATTCACAAAATATGAGTACTGCCCAGAGCAAAGGCCTGGCTTTGCATCACCTGGGTCTGGTGACTGTGTGCCTGCCCAACAGCCAAAACAGCTCTCCTGGTCCTGTTCTCTACATCTCCTTGAGAGGCTTTTGCATAGCCCTTTTAAGCCTGCTTTCCTCCTCCTGCCCTCTACCTTCTGGCCATGGGCACCCCATAAGCCAAGGTTCTGTCATTCCTCTCTCCCCTGTATTTTCTCAGCAGTGGTGGAGGTCCCCAACCATTCCCTGAGTTCTCTGGGAGAGCACTAAGGAGAGAACGGGACAGCTGAGTTGATCTTCCTTGCTGTGGGAAGATGTTAGCAGAGGAGAAAAGAGAAAGTAGCAGAAGCACTTTGCAAACCAGTAAGTTCTTATTCTTTGGAATGACTTCTGAAGGAAGCAGAAAAAACATCTCCTCTTCCATCACCTGGAAAAGCGTTAGGAGGACGGCGGAGGGAACGGCACAGTGCTGGCTGGAAGGGTGGCCTAGAAATAACCTGCCAAGTATCTACTCGTGGTGGTTGACATTAATTATGGATCTTTACAGGCAATTATATGGAATGAAGCAACATATCCCCTTGGAGCAAAGCGTTTGTAATCTATTGCCCAACTTTACCATTACTCCTTTGGGAAGAGGAAGCTTCAGATGTCAAAATGGCATTTTCTTTGCACTTGCAGCAAACTGGACTTGAAGTTTGGTCAGGAGGGGGCAGTTGCCTTAGATGAAACAATTTCAGATCCCTCTCATTGCCCCCTTCCTCCTGCAAGGCCGGTTGGTGTTTAGAGTCTCCAGTTCACTTCGTTTCAGGTATTTCGACATCAAAGTGGGAGACGTCATTTTCCGGAATCTCTCTGCCTGGTGTCACTGCTTAAATAATTCTGTTTAATCTTCTGCTCATGAGCTATCAAAGCACCCACTCCAAGGGGGAGTGAGGTGCTAATCAAACGCTTCTCCACCTTGAAAGCCTTTATTAAAAACCCATATACAAGAGTCTAACTTCTAGGCAAGCCTGTCTCTGCATGAGACTCGCCTGGGGAGCACCACAGTGCTGCAGCCCACCAAAGTACAGAGGATGTGGACATCAAGTGGTCCATGCTTTGCCATAAAGGATGAATTTATGTTTAAAGGGAGGCAGGAGAGATCAGCACAGCCAGGGTGCTGGAAATGCTGTGAGATCCAGCATGGACCAGTCTGCAGCTGCATGAAGACCCACCACGGGGACCAGCACTGAGAAAAACTGCTGCCACAGCCTTGCTGCTAGTGGGCAGCATCCCAGCAGCATTCCATGTGCTTATCCCTGAAGGAGGCCGGACTTGGCCGTGCTGGACAGCAATGCCTTCCCACAGGTCTCGGTGCTGTGACACTCTGGGGATGGTGAGTGGAGCCACTTAACGTGGTGGCAACAGAGACCTTCATCACAGCAGTGCCTTCAACACACTGTCTTAAAATCCTGATGACCCATCCCCACATAATTTCTCTCTCCTACCTTCAACTGGACTTCACCAAAAATGTCACAATGTAGGAAACAATTCAGGTGGGCATGTGGAGGACAAAAGCAAGAGGGCTTAAAGCTCTGGGGTTACGTTTCTGGATGAGGCTGACTCCAAGTGCCTCCGAGTTGTTTAATTCTGTGTGGAAAGACAGAGCTCCCCTCCTTCAGTGGGCACAATTTCCAAACAAGGTCTTTTTTCCAGGAGTCCCAAGCAACGAGCAGGGATGAGGAACACTGACCTACCTGCTGCCCTCACCCAGGTTGGTCCAAAGGGCAGAACAGCTCCTGGCACAGTCCCTGTGATGCTCCTGTGCCTCAAGCCCATTCCCTGGCAGCAGCCCAGCCACATTCTCGCCTGTCACTGGCTCTTCTCCATCCAGTTTCCTGTGCTGTCAGAGCTCACCTGTCACAGGGACTCAGCTCGCCAAACTAAATGAATCTAAAATAGACTGACTTGAAAAAGCTGGGCCATCAGGGAGAGCTCACATGTGACTGTACCCTGGAGAGAAAAAAAAATGTACAGAGAAGGGTAAATAACTGGCATCAAAGATGCATTAAAATGCCACAGAGCTTCAGCCATCCTATTTCAGTATCATATTTGTACCATAAATTGCAAGCCAATGGTGCAGGGAGCTGTGACATTGTGTATAGTTGTGTGTGAGGTGGAGCTCAGAGCACAGTCCTGTCTGTCCTGGATGTCTTTGGTACAAACACCCGCAATGCCCCAGCCTTCACCCAACACCACTGAGACCAGTGGGTCTGAGGCTGAAGGCAAAGCACTGGTGACAGCTCTGAGGCCACCCAACACCTGCCTGGACAGGATGGTTTGGTTTTATTAATTAGACATTCAGTGAGGAAATAATTGGAGTAAAAGCTGCCCGTGTGCACTGTGAAGGTGCCATTCAGGACCTGCTGAGCTGAATGTGCAATTTCAGTATAGGTTGGTCAGATTAGTTGTGCAGGGGAAGAGGATGGGAGCCTTCAAACCATTTTTAGCTGCCTGGAAGGCTTTGTGCAAAGCCTCTGTTCTTTGTGGAAACCCCCAGCTTCAGGTACAGAGGCCGGTGTCCTGCAGGTGGTACCTGGTGCCTTCCTGGCTCCTAAAAGAGAACTGGATGTCTCTGGTTCGTGTCCTGCACCCCAGGGTGCTTTGCTGGGTGCTGGGGCCACACCTGGGTTGGGAGATGGGGAGGTGAAGGAGCAGGGCAGTGTAGGATGGCAGAGCCCAAATGCTCCCTTGCTGGAAAAGCCACTCCAGTCCCACCTGGGTGTCTGTGCCCACATTGCTGTGGTGGCACTGGGAGCAGCTCAACCACAGCCCAAGGTGTTCTGGCCGTGCTGTGAGCACAGCAGTGTCTGTGGGTTTGTTCTTTCACATCCCCCTTTGCCCCCGTGTTACCCATTCCTCTCCTTTCTCTGTAAAAGTGGAATATAAAACTGAACAAACAAAGAACGCGCTCAAAAGACCTGTAGGGTCCATCCCATTGCACGGACAATATCCCAAACTCCCTGGGCCTCCTGAGGCTGCCAAATCAAACATGAAATCTCCTGTATGGCCTTTCCTTTGAGATTTCTTAATACCTCTGTTTCAAATAAGCTTGGAATTTTATGCAACAGCTCCTCCATCCGATGTTTCCATCCCATGGACTGGGCAGCACAAAGGTGCAGCTGCAAGAGGAGCCAACGGAAGGTAAATGAGCTGATTTTGCCACGTTATTTCATGGCTTCAGAAGATAATGCAGTAAAATGTCCTTCTCTTATTTTGATGAGTGTTTTGGTGTTAATGGCACCTTGGGGGCCATTAGGAGAAGTGGTGGGAGGCAACGAGGGGAAGGGAATGTACAGGTACTAAAACTTCTGGAGTCCCCAAAAATGTCACAGAATGTAGAGGTATCAGCCATGGAACAGATTCTGATTTCTTCTGCCCCCCTGTCTTTAAAACCAACAGTTTTAGGGGATTTGTGTATTGGCAGGAATAAGGAATCATTTGTATCCATACCCATTCCACCATATTGTTCTCTGGCTCCTCTCCTCCCCATTATTCTTGACACACTGGAGTTCTGTATTATATTTTTTTTTAAGATGATTGTCTGTTTTTTGTTGTTTTTACAAGTGTTGTGGAAAAAAAATGTAAGAAAGTTTAAGTATTTAAAAATGTTCCAAGGAAAAAAGGGGGTTTTGTTATTATTCTAATATATTATTGTGTACCTATTGTAAATATGAAACACTCCTATTTTGCAAGCCAAGGACTCACTTTGTACTGTTGTTATATATAAATAAAGTTTACTGGTTAAAAAAAGCCCTCCTGAGTGGGTCCTTATTTCATAATATGTGGTATGTGGAATTTATTGTGTGAGTATATTGGTGAGGAATATTTATTTAGTGAATCTCACCAGCAAAAAATGGGTAAATGGAAATCACAGAATGGTTTGGGATGAAAGGGACCTTAAAGCTCAACCAGTCCCACCCCCTGCCATGGGCAGGGACACCTTCCACTATCCCAGGTTGCTCCAAGCCCTGTCCAACCTGGCCTTGGACATTTCCAGGAATAAAAGACCTGGAAATAATCCCTGTGTAGTGAAACCGGGGTGCAGCTGGGCTGGATGGGGGTCACTAATCCTTGCAGGCAGGAGTGGGATTGCGGGCAGTCTTAGGGACTGCAGGAAACACTGGACACTTCCACTCCAGTTAGAGCAGGAGCAGGCAAACACTGCTTATAAATAAAAGACCTGGATGAGTTCTTCATGTTTTCCTCTCTTTGAAATTATCAGTCCTTAAGGTGAAATGCATTTGCTTCCATTTCATAAATTCAAGCCAACATTTTAGCAAATGCTGAGAGGCATCTGCTGAGTAGCAGGAATCCACAAGTGACTTCTCCAGCAGCTGTCTGTCAACTTTAATGACCAATATGGTTGCAATTACAGCAATGAACTTTCTCTAACAGCCCAAAATTACTCTGGATGATGATAAGTGACAGAAAAATGGAGACCCTTAAGGAAGCATTAAAAAAGAAACGTGGATATGGAACAAGAAGTCTTACTGCTTTTTCTGAAGGATCTTAGGGGTTTTTTTTTCCCTTTCTAAATTAGGTACTAAAATGGATAAATCCAAGCCAGAAGGGGAAAGCCTGGCACACTGTGGATCACAGCAGGGAGTTCAGTGCTGCCCCAAGATGTAGTTTTTATAGATATTTGACACTGAATCCACTTGTTTTAGTGTGGAGCTAATGGGGTGATGGGAAGCTACGTTTGAAGCTAATGCAAATATCTCATGTCAGTGCAGCAGTCTGCTCCTCAGGCAGGTCATTTTGTCTTATTTCCCTCGAATTGAGAGCAAAGCTTGACATGAACCTTAGGGGGGCAGTTTGGCCACATCCTGCCATCTCCCACTTGAAACTAGTGGATTTTATCCTCAGCAGATCGATCCCCTGGGCTCTGTTGCCTGAAGTCCTGTAACCATTCCAGTGCTGGACCAGCCTGTGACAACCCAATATTGAGAGGATTTTCACATGAATTGTGAATTAGGGAATAAAAGATTGTTTTTCACCTGTGCCTTGGATTAGTCTAAATTTACACATGAATAAAATTGCAACTGGTCTGAGGTTCCCAGGGCTTTCCAAAGGGCTGGAGAAGAGGGGTTTTACAGGGGATCCCTGGAGATGCTGATCCCTGTGCTGATTTACTCGTGGCCACTACATTTTAGGATAAACACTGGAGGCAGGACAGCTGCTGCCAGGAAACATCTCCACCCTGTGCACCCTTTGAGAGGTTATTGACTCCTTCAGCTCAACAAAGGCAAAAGAAATTTCAATGGGAATCGACAGCATCGACCATGGGGTCATTTGTATTCATCTGCACCTTGTTAATAGATGTAATAAGGATACTCAATTAAAAATTACATTTTATCTGGCATGCAATTCACAGGGCTTTATCAGCACTGACAAGGTCAAGTGATGCTTAATAAAGGTTATATAAAATGCAGATGGCTTAGATCCCTTTATCATTTCCCATGTCCTGTGAGGAGTGAAGAGCCACAAACACATCGTGGAAGGCACCAGGAGAATGGATGGTTTGGATCTTACATGGATAAGTCTGTGGGTCCCAGCAAACATCCCTAATGTTCCAGCACTGAGCTGGGGTGTCTCAGCTCTCTGGGCCTCCTGGGCCAGGTTTTCCCTCTGAAACAACAGCAAAATAGCCTTGAATTTTCCCTGCATCCCCCCATTTTGTCCGTGCTCATCGTCTGCATCCCCTTGGCCAGCTTTTATTTCACCTTCTGAGCCTATGGGATTGCCCTGTTGCTTAGTCACTGTTGCCCTGTAAATTGTGGAGATTTTGGACATCCTGGCATTGTCTTTTCCAGCCTGGTTATCAGGGTGAGCTAATGAGGTGACACTTTCAATTATCAAATACAATTGTGGCATTAATTTTGACCTGTTTAAATTTCAGCATCTTTTCCCTTCTGTGAGTGCTTAGCTAGAGGGTGACATATAATTGTATGAAATCAGACAGTGATCTTAAACTGGCAATAACAGCCACAAAAATCTCTTGCTTTTTATTTATGCAGGGTCTTGTTATATTTAAGTGGCTAACTCATTTGTAATGGAAATTTAGCTTCATGTTGGTGGATACTTCATTGCTTAAGATAGAGCACATCACTAAAAACCACATTAAATCCCTTCCTCTCAAATCCAGACTCATTTCATGGGACACTCCAGAACCCTCACTGTGCCTGCTGGGGTTATAAGAATTATAATTTAATTAAATTTTTAAAATAATAAAATATAAGACACATTACTCAAGGTGCCAGGTCAACCTGCCACCTGAAAAATACTGACGGTGCTACAATCTGATATCAACTTGATGAAAAATCATTAATTAATTTAGAGATCATCCCAAAGAGAAATCTTGTCTCTGCTCCAGTATATAGATAGTTTTGTGCAGGCAAGTGTATATAAAATAATGTGAAAGTATTATAATACAATATAAAAGAGATGTACAACATAATGCAACATGAATGTGTCTGTGTCTATTTGTATCAAGAGTACACCCCGAGGTTCATGTTAAACTTAAAATTAAAGATACTGATACCAAAACAAAGGATTTGTTCTTTACTTCCAAATAATACTTATGAAAATGGGAACCACTCAGGCTTTATTGTCACTTCATAATTAACTCCATTGAAGGAATTTAATTACAAATGTTCAATGCTGCCCCAGGGCAACATGTCTAAGAAAAGGGAAGGAGGATGGTCAGGCTTAAACAACTCAGGTAAAAATGAACTCCATGGTAATATTTGATAATTAAGAATGTCTCTATCAGCCTGTCTGGATATTAATGAATTGGGCTGTTCTTTTCACATTTGATTACTGCAGTTTTATGACTGCCTTCTCGCCTTTATTGCTCCTGGGAATAGGCCTGGCTGTGGGCTGAGCACCAGGAATAATGTTATAGAGTCAGAGAATGGTTTGGGCTGGAAGGCACCACGACGATTATCCTGTTCCAACCCCCTGCCATGGGCAGGGACACCTCCCACTATCCCAGGCTGCTCCAACCTGGCCTTGGACACTTCCAGGGATGGGGCAGCCACAGCTTCTCTGGGCAACCTGTGCCAGGGCCTCCCTACCCTCACAGGGAGGAATTTCTTCCTAATATCCAAATTAAACCCACCCTCTGCCAGTTTAAATCCATCCCACCTTGTCCTATCCTCCATTTACTCCTGCAGTGGGGAGAATTATCCTTCCCTGTGGATCCCTCCCAGCTTTACTGCTCCCTTGCCATGAGAGCATCCTGCCCACCACCTCTTATCCCCCTAAAAGATACAACAGAGATAATTCCCATCCTCAATGCAGGTGTTGGGAGATTTAATTATATTTTGAGAGCCTCAGCTGAAAAGGCACCACAGAAACACCGGGGACAACATTCCAAGTCCCTGCTGGGTGCCGGGGCTGGCACTGGACACATGGAGCCCTTGTGTTAAGGTGGTGGGAGGTGGCTGGGACCCACTGGGATGTGGGGCAGAGCTGCTGGAGCTGGTTCTGGACACACAGAGCCCTCGTGCTCAGGTGGCAGTGGGTGGCCAGAGCCCCGGGATGAGTGCAGGTCTGCCAGAGCTGGATGTCTCCACACGGCTGGAATTGTCATTCCGCTCCAGCCGCTGCTGCCTGCCCAGAGAGGAGGAAGCATTTTCTCTTTTGTTAGCACTCAATTAGGCTGAGCTTTGAGGAGAAGATAGAAATGCTTAAAAGTTCCTCTTTTTTGCCATGTTCAGCTTTCACAAAGGGAAGTGTCGGGGTGATCTCAGGGGGAGAGTCGCTCTCACATGAGTTTTTAAACATTCTTTTGACATTCATTTGATTTTTGCAGCAGGAACCTGCAATGTCTCTGAGCTCTCCACAAAGGCACTGCCTCGGGCTGTACAAGAGTTTATAGACTAGGTCACAGACCTCATGCATATTTTATATGTGCTCAAATAGCATTTTAGCCTTTGACAAGTCCAGGTCAGAGTGCCAGCACCCTGCCTGGGAGGGAAGTGGCTCAAGGCCAGTCACACAGAACTAATACACCAAACAATTGGATCAAGCACCAAAAGTGCTCAAATCCACTTGGGGAGGGAATTCAAAGGATTGATCTGTTCATGGCCTGGCCTCTTTGTAAATGTAGAAGCAGGAGGATGGCCTGATGCTTCCAGAAGGATTGTCAGTGAGGATGGCTGAGAGGCCACAGCTGCTATCATGCTAATGGGTGGGATTCACCTCACCTCCTACAGATGTATAAAAGAGATTGGTGTTTCTGGAAGGTAAATCACTCCAGATGAGCTAAATCACTCAGTGAGATACTGCAGTTCCCTATATTCCTGTCAGGAGCTGGAGCAGCAGGGTGCTGCTGGGGCTGGGGGTGTCCTGGCATGGTGAGGGTGTAGGAAATGCGTCCACAGTGGCCTCAGCACTGCACTAATTGCAGGTCTCAAACAAACACCTCATTTACACACACACTAATGAGTTGACTGCCTTTTGATTAGGAGCTGTGAGGTGGGGAGCTCTGCAGGGAGCTCCCACAGATGCACCTCTGAAACAAGGCAGAATTCCCTCCCTCCATCTGCAGAGGAGCAGCGAGAGCTGCTGGTGGGAAGCCAATGCCCCTGAGCACAGGCTGGAGGATTAGTGGGCTGGTAATGGATATGGGTAGAGTAATAATCTGTGGAGTGATTAATATGGATATGATTTTTGGATTAATAAGGATGCAGCAGAGCTGTCTGCTCGGGAAAGACGTTTGCACTCTCCACTTTGAACGCAGTGACCGTTACCTTAATGCTGTGATTAAATCCACATTTAAGACACCTCATTAAATTAGAATGTAAGAGTGAATTCTTATAACCCACAGCAGGAAATATATTCAGGCCTGGTGGGTGAAAATGCAAGAAGATCCTGGAGTACCTCTGGGAATGGGTTCTACAGCTGCTATCCCAGCCTGGCAGGTCACTCGGGACCCCGGCGCTGCTCACAGGTATTTTGTTACCATCACCTTCACGCTGTCTTTGAAGCTGCTGCCCTCTGGCGTGGCCCCTGGCAGTGTCACACTGCCACAAGTCACCTCTGTACAGTTGTGTTACTTCAGTGAACTCAGTTAAGCTGCAGGACAAGTCTTAAGTAAACGCATCCACTGTGAAACTCAGGTGTGGGGCTCCTGCCACGCTCTGAAGTGGATTGAACTTTCCCACCTCTGCTGAGCCCTGAAAAAGAGGGGTTCTTACTTCAAAAAGGGGTCAAACACACAGGTGGATCCCTGACCTGTCTGCAAAGCACTGACCTAGAAGGAAAGGAGACTTTCAACTGCCTTATTACCTCCCCTGCAGCTCAAAGCGACAGATCGTGTCCCACTCAATTGCCTTTCATCGCTCTCGGGATGAAAGTGAGCTTTGGCTGAGGGGATTTGAGAACTGACGCACTGCAAATCCTGTCCTTCCAGTACAGGAAAACCCTGCTCCAACCCTGCCAGGAGTGGCGGGGACCCCTGTCTCTGCCCGGGGCCACCCCTGCCCACATGTGTGCACAGCCCCATGTGCCCTCTGCATGTTTGTAAAACAATCTCTTTTAATTTTCTGGTTGGTTTGGCAGATCACAGCTGCTCCTTGCTCAGAGCTCCCGAGCACACTTGCTCAGGTTCGTATTTACATACGGGAGGGCTTTTGATTTCCTTCTCGCCGTGTGTTTCAGGAACAAACCATCCGAAACACTGCAGATGGCTGGGATGGGGAGCAGGGTGTGCGATACTGCAGGGACACACGGAGAGCACACACTTCACCTAGCGGCAGAGCCCAGGTTTGTTCTGGCTGCCCCGTGGAGCAGGATTTTGTTGAGGTTTTGCTCTTTACTTGCTTTAACTCGCTGGCTTTCCATTTACCAAGCCTGAGCCGAGGTGCTTGAGTATTAATTGATTCTCGCTGCTGAGCGAGGCTCATTAAGCAGCAGCTTTGGGGTGCAAGTGGCCGCTCACAGAGGCAGTAATGAGCAGGACAAGAGCTCCCGGACTGGAACTTCTCTCCTCCAGCATCTGTTACCACAATTACAACCCCAAAACCGCAGGAGCAGCCGCCACGCGCGCACACAAAAGAGCCTTATTAAAACAAACGGCTCTTTCCAACGCCTCCCATTCGAGGAATGACAGGGATTTCTCAGTGAGCAACACCCTGCAGCTGGGTTAACTGCTGATGTTTGGGCAGTGCTGCCCACGACAGAATCCCCACACACCCCCCCAGCAAACACGGGAACGAAGCAGCTCTGGCGAAATCAGCAGCAAAACCTCGGGGAGGGGGGGGGGCTTGGCAGGGGGCTCCCCCCGGGCCTGGGGCAGCGGGTAGAGTAATTAGTATCCTATAGTGATTAATATGGTACAATTTGTGCATATGCTGTAATTACAGGGATAATTTATGCACGCAGTTGATGATAGTGGAGCTTGCCGGCTGCTGGTCCCGCGTTCCCAGGGCACAATTCCGTCACCCCGGGGGTGTCCCTGGCCCAGGGATCCATCCCCCCGCGGTGCCCGGGGCGTGCCCCCAGTCCTGGGATGCGCAGGAGGAAGGCAGGGGTGCCCGGCATGGCACTGCCACCAGGACACTGTTAATGCGAGGAACAGGACGCAGGGGATGCGGGAGGTGCGAGGGTGCGGGATGCTCCAGCTCCCGGCGCTCCAGCTGCCATCTAGCGGCTTCCAAGGGGTTTTTTCCTCCTGGATGCGCAGCTCCTGGAGCAGCTCCCACAGACATCGTGAGCTGGGGTAAGAGAGGAGTGCTGGCCAGGCTTTGGAGAGATCAGAGCGGCAGAAGGCAACAGCAGGTCGCACAGGATTTGCACTGGGTGGGGAGTGACATCGGACCTTTATTCCGGATTTATATCAGATTGCTTTATTAAAGCACTTTTCTGCTCTCATTTGGTTCAACTTTTCACTGTTTATGCCCTGAATGTGTTCCTGACCCGGGCACACAGACAATGACGTCAGTCCTGTCTCTCCAGCTCAGAAGATGCCGCTGATGAACTCAAGAACAAGAGGTTTAGACTAATGATCTGCCATGTCCTGTCTTTGCAACCCGGCTGGGATCACATATCCTGATTTGTGGCAAAGCAAATGGTAAACAAAACTAAAAAACCCTGATCTTTGTGTAGAGGCAGTGGATTGTACATGGACTGGCTTTAAAATATCTGACAAGTTTGTCCTGGCTGTGATGCCACACTGGGGCTGGGACAAGGCTCTGTGTTTAAAGCCCTAAAGTCAGGGCTTTAAGGTTTTTGCCTCATTTGGAAAAGAAGGGCAGAATGAAGCAAGAACTTACAAACTCGGTGCCTTTGGTGTGGTCCTTACCCCAAAATTCTCTAGCGAATTTCGATCAGCCCTTTGAGTCGTTCCAATACTCTGCACTGCAAAAGCTGGACTATGAGCCTTCAAGGGACAGCCCTGGGCTAAATATTAGAGATATGACCCCACTCCAGCCGGGGGGGGAGTCCCTTGGAGCACGGGAATACAGCCATGACTCTGCAAGGACCAACTGCTGCTGTGGCAAAAAAGAAACTTGTGAAATGAGTGGGATAAAGTGTGTTTCAGCAAGAGGTTCTCCATGGGCTGCTCCAAGCATGCTCTTCTCTAGTGAGTGGTGGGAGCCCCTGTCTTCAATCTGAAACCCCTCCCTGGGGAAAAATTCCATATTAAAGCACAAAAATCCTACTTCCATCTGCTGGTGATGTTAGGCTCTGGAAGGCACAGACATCAGAATAAATGTGACCCTCTTCAAGACGGCTGATGATGCAAAGGTCAAAAGAAGTGATTGACGAGGAGAAAAGTACATGCTAATATTTCTCCAAGAGGAAAAAGAATTACATATAATGGGTGTAATATTCAGAGAGAGCGAGCACATATGGTGACTGATGCCAGCATTTTAAAGGCACTTAAGCCTTAAATTTCCCCTTGATAAAAGTTATGTCACGTCACTCTTGCACTGACATGGTTTATGGGGGAAGTGTCACACAAACAGCCCCAAAGGAGAGCAGAAGTGCCAGCAGAAACAGCAGGAGCAGTGGGTGGTCACATCTCCCTGCTCTGAGCTTGCAGCTCTCCCCAGTGGAAGCTTCACCTGCTGCTTGGTAGGTTCCTCCTGAAAGGTGTGTCCAGCACAGCTCTGGGCAAGGGGATTGTGCCTGTGCAGGTTTTCTGTTGTCCATTTTCCTACAAGCAAGAAAACCCAAATCCCCCTTTCTGCTGGAGCAGCTGGTTTTGATCATTATCAACAGCATCACACCCTCAGCTTGGACAAGTCCAAGGGTGGGACTCTTGTAAATCCTGAGCTTGCCCTTTGTCCAAGCTCAAAATGTTTGTGCCAAAGCCCTGTATTGTGAAATGAGCAATAGGGGTTGTGAGAAACTCAATGTTTTAGGCAGGGAAGGGCACAGGATGTAGAGCTGAGGAAGCAGCAGCGTGATGGAGCACCAAGAACCCACCCCAGCAGCTCAGCCCTGTGTCTGAGCAGAGATGCTCCAGCTCAGAGATGGAGCATCAGAAACCCTCCTGATTTATTGATCTCTAAACTGGGCATACACACAAAAAATATCAGAGTAGTAATCAAAGTGATAAACTTTACAGTCCTCTATCACAAAGAAGTAGTTGTTCTGCCTGAGCATCATTATCCTGCCATTTTTCTGCTCCCATGTCTCCTACTGAAAATAAAGGTTCACTTCTCCCATTATAATGAGCTACAGTTTCAATAATTCACAGGGATATTTTTTTTACTAGGCTTTATTTTTTAATCTTCATCACAGAGTTATAAAATTTGTGCCACTCTTCTAAGTGTTCCTGAAGGATGGCAAGAGCAGATTTGCTGCAATGCATTTAGTGAGATTGTCCTATGCTCTTTTGGAACAACTTCTTTTCTTGTAATAATAATAATAATTATTATTATTGTTATTGTTATTGTTATAGTTGTTATAGTTTTTATAATTGTTATAATAATAATAACAATAATATGATCATTATTCCAAATAGCTACTTTGGGACAAAGACTAAGACTGGAAGGACAGTATGGACCTGGCTTGGAATGAAATTTGGGCCACAAAAATGCCATCAATGCTGTTGTTTTAAAGACATTTTCTATTCCTGATTATTTTGATACCTGGAGAAGTTTCTGAAGCAGTGAAATCTTTGCACAATCATTCTAGGCTAAAAAAGTGCCATTTTCCTCCTTCTCCTTCTATTGTTTCTTACTGGGTTTGATGTATGATCCTTTCATATATGCTCTGTACATACATATTTAATTTTCCATATACAAAGTTCTGTCTTCAGGAAAAGGATATGGAACTTTTTTGACATTAATCTGGTAGCATCATGAATTATGGTGCTATTTCTGAAAGCTTTCTTCATCTATATGAAATGATTATTTGACAGAACAGCATTCAATATTGTTGGAATAATTATTATGCTCGTTTAATACATCAATTTAAGCTGTTATCATGAATTCTTTGAAATGCTGGATAATTACATAAATAATTATGAAACAGTCTATCAGTGCATTTTAGTGCAAAGTAGTGCTGCTGATCTTTTATACACACAGAACTAAAACTTGTGAAAAGAGGAGGGAATCCATGGCACTGTGCTGAATAGGGAGTTTTCCTTATATTCCTCCTCATGCTCCTCATGCCCTGATGGCACAATGCATCCTTAAAATCATAGGATCATCTGGTTATTTCCACAACTTGTGTTAAAATGAGTTTGTTTAACCAGAATGGTGTCTTGGATCTGGCAAGTGCCAAGAGTCAGTGATTCCATGGGATTCCATGACCAGGAACGTCAGTCTTGGCCCTTCCCTCTCCTTCCCCTGGCAGGAATGAAACAGCTCTATTGATCTTTATTCTTCTGGAGGTTTATTAACACATTATTAATTAGCACATGAGGCCACGGGGAGGTTTGTTAGCACTTTCACCTGCCACTTCCAAACTCATCACCTCTATTTGCACTGGAAGTGGCTTTTTTCTTCTACTTAAGAAAGAAACCAGGAATGGGTGAGAATATTGGTGTGAGCAATGATCAAGGTGGAGAAGACAGGACTTCTTAATTTGGGAATGGTGGGGAAGGATGGACCCACTGCCAGCCCAAGCAGAGGATGAAGATCTGCTGGATCTGCTGGATGCCTCAGCTCAGCACTTGTACAGATTTAATAAGAATATATCACTGCTTTGAATGAGGATCCTTAAACATCAGATTGGGGAGGATTTGACTGAAGATCTGGGTTTTGTCTGAAATTTTCTTTCCTTTGTTTAAACTCCTCTGCGACGAGGGGAGGCAGCAGCACCCCCTCAGCAGTGAGACTCCAGCAGCCCTGACCCCCTCCCAGTTTTGGGAGGGAGCATCTGGTGCTGTCGGCTGAGCAGTCCATCACAGCCCGGCACTGCTGTCACCGGGGGACACGGTGGAACGAAAACAAAAGACGTGACAAATTTGTCCTTTTCTCTTCCATAATTAACCAAAATATCTCGTTGTGTAGCAAAGCGTGGCTCCTAATTAACAGGCGAGAGGCTATTTTTAAAATCCAGACCCCCAGTAATTATATTTGCAGCAGAGAATGATATTTCAGTCAAACGCGACAGACAGTGAGCCAAGCTCCCATGTGAGGCAATTAATATTTCACACCTGCCAAGCAAATCAGCAGTGGGGAGAGGAGGGGATGGCATTGAGAAGGGGATGCTGCACTGGGGGGGCCCCTGCCTGCAGTACAGGAGACCAGAAATCCTTTACTTGGCTGTACAATGGTTGGTGAAGTAGCACTTGCTGCTGTTCAGACTGGCAAAGAGACCCAGACAAAATGGTCATCAAAGAACGAGCAGAGGGGCTGTGCCACCACAAGGGGAGGGGAGAGAAGTAATCAGAAACGCTGGCAAACATCCCTGCCCCTTCCAGTACAAGGTTATTTTTCTTTTCCTGGTCCCAGCAAGGCTCTGGGTGGCTGGAGGGAGCTGTTGGTTTGGGCTCACCAGCTGTGCCACCATCCAGCGCCTCTGGGCTCTGCCAGTGGCTCCATGTGCTCAGTGGATGTAACTGCACCTCTCCTGTGAGTTGTACATATTAGTGTGTTCATTTTCCCTGTTATGGAAACAAAAGCGTGTATTTTCCTTCCCACTGTTTTTGCTGTTCAGGATTAATCTGCCCATTAATGGATAATCTGTCGGCGTTTAGATGCATTGAAGTTGGGAGGAGATTTACAGGCCTGTGATACCATCTGCTTTATTAGGAGGGTTTGGAAACCTGACGTTCAATTCGTTCTGCAGGATTTGTTGACGGATTACTCTTAAGATTCCAAAATAATTAAGAAAATCAAAACCCAGAAAGAATGATGACAGAAGGAGGCAGAGGAAGGGGAGGCAGCTCTCGACCTGTCCTTTGGAACAGCCCTGGCTGGGGAGGTTTTCTACTCTTTGTTCCTGTGCATGATAATAAAATCCCACCAGCAGTGGCTGCAGACCATGGAGCCACCAAGGCTGAGCCTGGAGAACAGCAGAGCCACAATTATGTCTTGTGGTTCGGTAGTAATTATAAAGCTTTTGTTTTTAATGAAGAAGCTGGTCAGGAGGAGGTGGTTGTTTGGTCCATAGTTTGCTCCGAAACACACTGGGGAAGGTACCCCGGGCACTGCAGCTCTGGAAATTTCCCCCCAAATTATGGAGGAATCTCGCTCAGGCAGGAGACTCTATTGACCTCCTGCCACCATCCTAATGAGAAAAGATGATGGTGAAAGTCCAGGGGGAGAAAAAGCAAACAAATCTTCTTTGTTCCATAAAAACAAACCAACAAACCTGTAGCAATTAATCTGAAACCATCCAGGAGAGGTCCCAGGACAGGGTTTGCATTTCTGAAGCACTTTTGATAAGTAATGGAGCCTCAGCCTCCCCGTATCGATTGTGTGCCCTGTGTCACCCCAATGCTTTAACTAAATAATGCAGCATCACTTCCCATCACCAACGCACCCCTGTGATTGCAAACGGTGCTGAGGGGGGGCTGAGTCCCACAGGAGAAGAGCAAAGGTTCTTTTAGGTGGAAAAACCAGTCAGGTTGCAGTTTTCCTCATCCCAAACTCGCAGTGCAAATCCCCTCGATCCTCCAACTGCCCCAGCCAAAGCCATGCTGAGCAGCACTTAAAGCCAGGCCTGTTGCAGGTTTTCTGTGAGGGATCTCATGGGAAAGCACAATTCCTGTCTGAGCAGAGGCTGTGCATTGCTGGCTGCCTCATGAAGTTGCTGTTTGCTCTTGTGCACCAAAGTATGTGCTTGTACTGTCCTGTTCACCTCAACTCCCATCACAGCATCTCCCTCAGCTCCACAACATCCCCCTAATGGATCCCCAGGTTCTGTGGTGCTCCTTGATCTTCAGAAGTGCTTGAGATCCTTCCAGAAAAGATTTTCTAAGAGCACAAAACAGGAATATTCCTGTCTTGGAGAGTTCTGCTGTTCATAAAACAGCTGACAGAGGCTGTTCTGCATAGTGTCAGGACCTCCAGCAGCAGTAATTCCAGTGTGAGGGAAATTGCATTTGATGGAGCTACAAAAAATGTCTGAAAGAAAAACTGAATTGGAGAAAGCAGAGTGTTTGTGAGTAGTGGGCAGAGGTGGAAGTGTGGCATCAGGGCTGCTGCCTGGGGGTGCTGGCACTGGGGCAGGAGGCCCCTGCCTGGGTTTGGGATTCTCTGTGTGTGAAATCACTTGTATTTCCAAATCAGAAATGGGAGAATTTAATCCCAGCCTGGTGGTTGGTCCAGCTGCACCCTTGGAGAGACAAGGGAGAGAGAACCAGCAGTGTGGGGACCATCTTAGTGGCATCATGGGCTGCTTGTTACTCTGCTGTGGTCAGGAGGTGCCATCCTGGGCACGGAGGGGACAGAAGTGCCTGGAAAGCTCTTTTGGGGCCTGAAATCCTTCCTGTTGCTCTGGGAAAACCCAGAATCATTAACTCTCTGTTACTGCAAGAAGTTTTTCTCCTTGGTCATTTCTAATGCATCTTTTATTATCTCATACATAGATTATTTTTTTCCTCTAGATCATCGTAGTATGGAGAAGACAGGTTTGGGATGGTGCCCACAATTTGGATATCTTTTTGTAGAATCATAGAATCACAGTGTCATAGAATGGCCTGGGTGGGAAGGGACCATAAAGCTCACCCAGTCCCACCCCCTGCCCTGGGCAGGGACACCTCCCACTATCCCAGGTTGCTTCAAGCTTCATCCAACCTGGCCTTGGACACTTCCAGGGATGGAGCAGCCACAGCTTCTCTGGGCACCCTGTGCCAGGGCCTCCCCACCTCACAGGGAAGAATTTCTTCTCAATATCCAATCTAAACTTACCCTCTTTCAGTGTTTCTTCTGTAGTTGGACTCTGTCAATACCATTGTATGAGAAACACTATAATTTGTGTGGTAAAACAGCACTATAATTTTAAATGCTAATACTGTTGGATGTTTCTATTTAATGTGACTGTCCTGTAATTCCCACTTCCTCCATGGCAAGAGCCAGGCTCCTAAGATGCCCCTCACTCCCCTTCCCAGGAGGTTTAACTGGATAGCATCTGCTTGCATATGCACTTTGATTTTCAGTGATACTGGAAGCTTTTTGTTCTATTATTCACCGTCGGTCTGTGTTGTCTGAGCTTATTATGTGCCATCAGAAGGTACCTGGGAGTCTGCAGCCTTCCCAGCCACTCCTATTGTACAAACACATCAATAAATAAGTGGTGTCTGAATTTAGCTCTGTGCTTATAACTGTTAGCAGAGCCCTGTCATTTTTTTCAGGTCATCTTGCACCGCAGTTAAAATAGTTTTGCTGTTGCATCCTTCTCTTCAGGAGATAACCAAAGAAGTGGCTCTCAGATTTCTGTTTCTTTTTATTTATCACTTTAAGACCAAGGACATGACTTTAAAAATCAAAACAAAAGGAGGTTTTGAATGCAGGCCCTCGCAGTTTCCAGTGCAGTGGGTCAGTAGCAGCAGGGGTTAGTAATGACCGAGGATGTTCCTGTCTCTGTATTTGAACAAATCCTCCTTTGAAAAATGGAAAGCCTTGTACTTCTGGGACCTCATTTCCCAGGTAGAAAACAGCAGCACTTTATTATCAGCAATTGCCAGGGTGGAGACAAGAGCCCTTTGCAGTCCTGTTCCCCTGGTGCTGTTAAAGCTGCCTTTCATCGCTGCCACTGATGAGTTTTACATCTCGTCTGATGCTTCAGTAACACCTGGCACTAACCTGATATTTACTCAGAGTAAAAGCCATTCCTTTATTTCCTAATTACAGTTTTGGTTTCTCTCTGAGAAACACCACCGAAGTTTTTTTTTAGGCTGTACTTACTTTGCATAAATTACAGCTGGAGGGGGGGAATCTCCCTGGAAACAAAGGCAATGTAGACTGGTTTTTTTTCCCCTAATTCCCTGGGCAGAGGGGATGCTTGGCAAAAGCCAGCCAGGCTTCTGGCAATCACCCTGCACAGCACACTGTGTGCAAACTTGGAATCAACAACCAACCTATTAGGTGGCTATATTTAAAGTATATTTGTAAATACAATAAGTTAAACATATAAAAACAGCCAATAGGACACATTTCTTCACCAAAAGGTTTGTCGAGGACTGGAACAGGTTGCACAGGATAGTAGTGGAATTCCCATCCCTGGAGGGGTTTAAAAGACACTTGGGCACATGGTTTAACACATGGATTGGAAGTGCTGGGGGAGTAGTTGGAATCGATACCTTAATGCTCTTCTCCAACCTAAACCCTTCTATGATTCTAGAATTACATCACATTTAAAATGAACACTATTGCAAACAGCATTTATTTGGAATTAAATTTCAAATTAACCATCGTCTACATCGCAGATTCTGTTCGCTTGGGGTATCAACAAGATGGACTTTCTGCAGCCCCAGCAATAGATGGAAAGCCCAAGCAATGAATCCAGATTGCATGTTCATATGACATCCATAAATGGGAGAAATAAATTGCAATTAGCATTCTGCAGATCTGGATGGAGAAGCTAATCTTTGTACTAAATTACAAGACTTATGCTTTAATGATTTTTATTGGTGTTTTGCAGTGCTGCTGTTTATTATAGTTAAGCACTTTGGAGGGTGCAGCAATGAAAAGCAGTCAATGATATCAGCCAGGTTAATGAGACTCAAACACCATCTGAAAGCAGTGATGGATGGTAACAGGATTTTGACTAGTCCATCTTTGTCTTCTCCTCTTCACTTTCTTATATTGATGCAGCTCCTGGTCATTCTTGATATATTCCAAAAATGTGCAAATTTCCAGAAAACAGAGGTAGCTGCCTATAATCACACTGTGTGTCTGATGGTACCCAGGGATACAGCTGCATCCTGCAGAGGTGGGTAACTCACTTATTTGCTCTTCCCAAGGGATTATTGTAGAATCCCAGAATGGTTTGGGAAGGGACCTTAAAGCCCATCTTGTTCCATCCCCCTGCCATGGGCAGGGACACCTTCTACTATCCCATATTGCTCCAAGTCCCATCCAGCCTGGCCTTGAACACTTCCAGGGATGGGGTAGCAATTAACATATTGTTCTCAGAAATCAAGTTTTTTAACTTGAGTAAAGTCTTGCCTCTTCATAATCCTTGCAACTGCATTTAACTGTGCTTTGCTATTTATTACCCTCTTGCACAGCTACTACTTACTCATTACACACAGCAGAGTCATTCCTCAGAGAGAAACAGCTGAAAAAAAAATCCAGAATATCAAACATTTGTTCTGAGGATCATATATTTTATTTCAAAAAGCTTGTGGAAATCTTAAAAAAAAAAAAAAAAAGATGCATGACTGCTCCAACTCCAACATACTGTTAATAAAAGTGGTGTATTAAAACAAATTGCTTAGTATGATCATTCTGCTAAAATCAATATCTTCAAATAATAAAGCAAGTATGAAGTGCACACATGACTCCATTCCAGCAAACCATATGGTGGAGAGATTGCTGAGGAGTTTTATGCCTCAAACTTTTACTTCAAGATTGTTGGTTCAAATCTAATCAAGTCTATGCTCATTTACTACCTTCTGTCTGTTCAGCGCTTTGGAGGATATTACCAGGTCTTTAATCCTGTTTTAAGGGGCAGGCTACAATGTAAATCAAGTCACTTAAGTATTTTTCCATGAAACTGTTCCCCAGGGGCATATTTTCCACAGCAATACCAGAGGTTGAACGAGTCAGAAGGAATTGCCTCGAAAAAACAAGGCGAGAATGGGCAAAACCAGAAGCCTTCAAAAAGCAGATGCTTTTCCCAGTTGCAGGAATGGGGGTTTAAATCAGAAAAAGGAACTCTGGCACAGGATGGGCACAGAGCCAGGGAGTGCTTGGCTGGAGCTGCTGCCATGACCTGGAAACAGTTTGTAGCCCATTGAACACCACAGGCAGGAAACCACTCCAGCTGCCCCAGCACAAGTGCTAAATAAAACCCTTTGTTGTCTTTGAAAGGAATCCCTCCTGGATTTGTGACGGGAAGAGCGAGCTCCATGGAGATGATATCTCACCAAGCAGACAGAGACAGCGATGTCAGAGCCCTGCAGGACCAGCATCACACCTTCCCACCATGGGAAAAGGGCCAGTGGCAGCAGAGAAAAGCCAACAACAGCCAGGAAACTCATCTAAAAACTCCTTCAAATTGTCCTTTTGTCAGTGCAAGGGGACTGGCTCTCACTGAAGCGATGATAATGCCTGGAGCCAGGAGAAGAGAATTATTCAGGGAGACCTTATAGCACCTTGCAGGGCACACACAGGGAGCTCCAGGGGCTCCTCAGGCTTGGGAGAAGCAGAAGGCTCCAAAGAAACTGTGGTGTAGAAATTGAGGCAACAATCTCTCCAGAACAGCCTTGGCACAAAGGATTTCTTGACAGGAGGCTCAGGATGTAGTTTCTGAAGCACTAATAAAAGAAGCATTTCCTGCCCCAAGAGTTTCAGGATAATTATAATAACGTGCAAATCCCGACACAATAAAACAAATAGCTAACAAGTTCTTAAGGAAATTGTGATAAGGATGATAATATCAGGGGAGCTTTTGAGCTTTTTGCCCTTTCTTAGATGAATCCCCATCAGTTCATCCCTTAGGAATTGCCTGCTCAGAGCAGAGAGTTCTTGTCTTGCACTACAAGGGACAGGAGTTCCCCTTGTTCAGCCCTGGACAAGATTTGCTGCTGTGCCTCCCCGTAACACAAAGGAGGTGTGATCCCAACGGCATCTTAGAAGCTTTACTAGGAGAAAGAACCCAAACTTCACTAAATACCATTTTATTTACAGCTTCATACTCTGCTCTGCCTGTCCCACCCTGTTACAGATGCTTGTACCACTCCCAAAAGCTGGATCTCCTCCTGCGGCATCTCCTCCTCCTCCTCCTCCTGCAGCAGTTTTTTGGAAAGCTGAGAATGGTGGAAGTAGGAGATGGGTTGTAATTTCCAGAAAGAGTTGGTCTGTCTGGGAAGTGGTGCAGTTTGGTTGCTAAGGCTGAGGGTTGAGATGCAAAACTTGTGTCTTTTGGGGTTTCCTGGTGGCGTGGCCTTGCTCCAAGTGCTTCCACGTGCCTCTGTTCTGGAAGTGCTGTAAAGCATTATTACTTGCTCACTTTCAATTTAAGTGGGAAAGTTATTAAAATGCTTTGAAGCTCGTGAATGGCAATGGATAGGTGAGGGTAAGGTTGATTTATTTGTTGGGATTTTGCACAGAAATAGTCCTCTAATATTGCACATCCTCTGGGTCAGCAATGCTGGTGTCTTGGGAGGATGGTGGGAATCTAATTATTTCATCTGTCCGAAATAGTAACTTTTAAGAGGTGAGGAAATGACTACACCAAAACTATTGTATGCCATCTGCCTGCTAAAATACTTATACAAAACATGTTTCCTGGCATATAGCTTCCTAGCCATATGTCTATTGCATCACTCACAATTAAATTAAATCACCCTTAAATACTTGGACTAATTCCCAGTGCAAGTGAACAAGTCTTCATCACTGTGGTGTATGAAATTTGGACACTTGATGCTGTAAATGGTTGGTTGAAATTGGCTCAGTCCTTGTTAACCTGATACAGCTGATACCAACTGCTGTGAGATAATTCAGCTGCGTGGTTCTTGTTTTGGTCTTTCAATATTTGACTATAAAAATGTGTTAGGGCTCTGAAAAGGGGAAATAATTCTGTAGTATTTGTTTGCAACATGCTCCAGTCACTTTAAATGGGTTTAAAGGGAGAGTTGTATCAATGAGAAAAGGTGTTATCTTCCTCTTTTGGAATAAACAGACAGCAGCCACTGAAGAGCTGGTTACAGCTGGATATTTGGGATATTTAGAATATGCCTGGAGGTGTGTACACATGAACATCCAACAGCAAAGCCCATCCTGCTCCTGGTTAGGCTGGGACAGCCTTGTGTAGTCGTGGCTGCTCAGGGCTGTGGCAGGAAGGAGGGTCCCACTGCCACCACCCTCTGCCCTGTGTCCCCCAAGGGGCAGCACAGTGATTCCTGTGCCAGAGGCTCATAAAGCTGAGTGGTTGGATGGATGGAAGCACCTCTGGACCTGTCCCCAAAAATCCTCTCAAAAATTGAAAGACAATGCTTTCAATTAAAGAATAGTCTTAATAAGTAACCTATTATGTGGTTTTTTGGTTCTTTCTTTGAGGACATGTTCGATTTCCCCACTGAGGCAAAGTCTGACATGGACAGTGGACACAGTGGGCATAAATAGTCATGAAACCCTACATCTCTGACACAGAGAATGTCATTTAAACCCAGCCCAACTTCCACTGGAAGCCAAACCCATGAGCTTCCCGTGAGTGGTGTCTGACAGACCCGGTCACTGACTATTTTTAGTCCAGCTCTCTATTTTCAGTCTGCTCTTGAAAGGTGAGATAAACCCAGCAGCCAAACCCGGATGATTCTGTTGGTTTATTTCATTCAGGAGCCCAGAGCAGCACTGGAGGAGAATGGCAGGAAGCCTGGCAGGGCAGAGGGGAGAGCCCTTGGCACAGGCAGGGGGCTGGGGGGTACCAGGGGACCAGTCCACCAAGAGTTGCACCAGTTCAGGGGCCAGAGCTCCCTACAATTCCCATGCAAACACGGGCTTGGCACAAGGTGGTTTGTTTTATTCCCTTTTATGCTCTATATTTTATTTTATTATCTTTTATTTTCTATACAGTTCCCTTATTTGTAGCACCAAAATCCAATTTCTAAGCATTTCTAAAATTTTTGCCTTCACTGGACAGGATGGTCTCGATCTCTGCCCTTCCAGAGCGACATTGACAGCTTTTCTTGATGGTTTTCAGTGTCACAGGATGTCACTACATGATCTTATGTCTTCCTAGTGACTGATAACTTTGAAATTCCAAGTTTTTATTTCAGGGAAGCTGTGGCTGCCCCATCCCTGGAAGTGTTCAAGGCCAGGTTGGATGAGATTTGGAGCAGCCTGGGATAGTGGAAGGTGTCCCTGCCCATGGCAGGGGGTTGAAATGCCTTCCAACCCAAACCATTTTGTGACTCCTTCATTCTGATTTTTAGTTGTGTTATTCAACCCAAATTCTCACTTTTAGAGACAAAAACATATCTGTTATTTCTACCTTTCACATTTCACCTCTGAATTTATTTTCTAAGCTGATATGCAAAGTAAAACTTGGTTACACACTGAGTCATGCATTTCCCAATGTGTGTGTGTTTGAGAGAAGAAAAAAGGGCAGATTCTCAGTGGGAGCTGTTAGAGGGAGCAGGGCTGTGCCCACACTCAGGTTTTAGACCATATTTTACTGGGATATTTTAGTCCTTAATAGAGCTGTGTCACTCTGTCATTCAGTAATAGATTAGTGAACATAATAGAAATCTTTATATAGATGTTGGAGCACTTTTCTTAGCTGCAGATGTTTCCTTCCAAGAGACTTTTTCCTGCCATAGAATCACAGAATGGTTTGAGTTGGAAGGGACCTCTGAACACCATCTCATCCAACCCCTGTCCTCTGCTAAAAGCAAAAACTACTGGAATTCTATCCTACCAATAAATGTGTGTACTAAAAATGCAATTTAGGCATCTCTTTGTACATCATACTCTTCTATACTTTTTTTTTCTGTCTTTTCATCCTTTTCTGACTAGAGCCAAATGATGGCCAACTCTGCTCTTTGCAGGGCTTGGAACAAGATGATCTTTAAGGTCCCTCACAACCCAAACCATTCTGTGATTCTATGACTGTAGAAGAGTTACAGGGGCATCCATAAAAAGGTAATACATTGAGTAAGTACTTCCTTGTCCTTCCTTCCATAGCTCTTTTCCTGGCCACCTCATTTTTGGTTTCCTGTTTGCAATGACACATTTAGTGGCCACATCATCCAGCTGTAAAAGGAAGAATTAAGACTTAACTAGAGTTTAGTTTCCCAAGTGATCATATCTTTTTTTCTTCTTTATACCCAAAGGCCAAAATTAGAATCACAGAATGGTTTGGGTTGGAAGAGACCTTAAAGCTCATCTTGTTCCATCCCCTGCCATGGGCAGGGACACCTTCCACTATCCCAGGATCATCCCAATGTTAGGATGCATTGACTCAGCCCCTGAGTTGCTGCAGAACATCCTTCATGCTGCCACTTCCAGAGCTGCTCCATGTGTGTCTGTGGTGCAGCCACTGGAGAGCCAGAGAGCCACAGCCAAGTTTTGCACTTGGTAAAGCTCAGCCTGGCAATAAAACTGAACTCGGTATTTCTCTACTGTTCTCAGGGTTTCTATAATGCATTCCTAATGGAAATGAGCTCCGGGAATTTATTAGTCTCACGTCCCTCTTCTGCTCCAGGTTTAATGCCAAAGTTTTTGCCTGTGGGTTTTTCTCTCCCCCAGACCTTCTGTAACCCACCTCATTCCTGTTTGACCGAAGTCAATTTAGTGAAGGTAATGGAGTTACTTCTCTTCAGGTCAGTGATCATTTTACATCCTTGACTTCCTTGCTTAATTTTGTGAGAAATTTTCCCACTCTGAAGTCCATTTTCAGCATTCCCCCCTTTTGCACAGCTTTGGCCACAGACCAGCCCTGGGATTGTGCATGGGGCTCACTGGGCTGGTCCTGGGGCTTCTCCACGTCTCTGCTCTCACCAGACTCTGTTTACTTTGCTTTGAGGGAAGTTTAGCTTCAGGCTCTGCTGTAATTCTTCCATCCAGGCTGTGTCCCTGCCTTCACTTTAACGGGAAAGCAGCAGCTCTCAGGAAAGAGTTAATCCCTGCGAGGCTTTGGGATCCTTTGCTGGGGAGAGGGCTGATCTTTTGTTTGTTTTGAAGCGCTGGCAGGAAAGTGGGGAGGAGAAAATTACCTAAGTGATAGTGAGGTTGCCATGAACTATATAAAACTGGGAAATCAAAGCGGAGAAACTCCACCTCGCAGTCTTGAACCACAAGCACAACCCCTGAAGAGAAACCCACCCCACACAACTGAGTGATCTCAAAGGCTTGAACTCAAACCAAGCTGCATGAGCTCAGAGCTGCTGCAGGACTGAGAACCCCGGAGCTGTGACGGCCAGATCCAGTTGTAGTGGGAGCTGTGAGCAGGAATGCTGTTCTTGGGAAGTTTCACAATAATGAAGTGGAAGCAGCTCTTCTGGATCACCCTCTGTGTGGTGGAGTTGGCTGGTGAGTCTTGACTGCAGAAAATACCAGGGTTACACCAGGGTTACACAAGAGCCCAGAGCACGGGGCAACTCCTGGGTAACTTGGGAGCAGCAGCTTGGGGGGACGATGTGTTTTAATGAGTTTGAAATTGCAATTTCACATGAAAACCCTGCGGTGACATTTTGCAGAGCAGCACCGTGTCAGGCGTCCCAGCCAACACACTCACAGCCATGTGCTGGAAAAAAGTGCTGCTGCTTTGAAAAGGAGAGGAATCACGATCTGAGCTCCCTCCAATATTATGGATAACACGAGGGGGTGGGAAAGCAACAGGCAAAGAGAGTGAAGCCACAGCCAGTCATCTCTCAGCCTGCCTTGGTGTAAATGAGCCACACTTTTGTTTTGTGGTTGGAACTAAACATTTGCTGAAAATCAAATGAATCTCCATAAATATTAAAATCTCCTATTGCAGCTCTTCAAATATTCATCATATGAAGCAGTGAATAACAGTACAGAGATTTTCTCTAGGTATTACTTTTTCAAGGATTATATTTTAGGGAAATATTATCATTTTTGTCCCAAACCCAACAACCATAAAGTAATAAAAAGGGACTAAAAAAGTGAAGCAACACTCTTGTGTGGTGCCTGGTGTGCTGGGACAGGAGCCAGGAGCCTGCGGGTGTCTCCTCAAATGTAATTTTTCCTTATTCACACAAATGTGAGAGACAAGATCTATGGCAAGAATTTGCTGTAGTTTGTTTTCTGTTTCATGGTGCTCCTTTCATGTTCCCTTTGCTGCCCAGGTATGTTGCTCACCTGAGCTGCTGTGCCTGACCCTCCTGTCTGTGTTAATTTTACAGGAAGGAAAAAACCAATTTTATTTAAGAGAACTGACATTCAGGACTGTGTGGTTGGGCTGAAGTGAGCAATGAGGAGGTGAAAGACAAAAGGGTTTAGCTGAGATGCAAACTTTGAGTTCCTTGTAGTACAAAGCAAAAGTGATAAAAAGCTGGGATTTTGGAAAGACAAAGCTGCTGGGTGACAGGGGCTTTAATGCTGCAAAAAGTCATTGCACAGCCCATGTTCATCATTTCTGCAGGATATTTCTTGCTGGAAAGTGAGGGAGGTTTATTTGTGCTCAGTGTAGGTGCTGAGAGAAATTAATGAGCTCACCCTTGGGGCACTGCATGTTCCTCACCTCCTTGGGGAGTCTGAGAGATCCATCAAAGGTTCCAGTCGTGCAACTCTTGATGGAAATCCCAATTCGGGGTGTTTGGGCTCGAGTTGCTCCTGGCAGTGCTGCTGAGGGTGGGACAACTGGCCTCCTCCTGCTCCCAGGACACCTCCAGCTAAAGCCACGTGTTTTACAGGGAAAAATCCCTCGTGCCTCCCTGGGCCACGGGCAGGAATTCTACAAATGCCACGTGTGGCTGTGGTGTGGCAGGATGGAGTTTGGGTACCAGGAGCCCAGAGCCAGGACCAGCCTTGTCCAGCCTCACAGGGAGCAAATCACATGTGAAATGCTCAGTTCTGCCCTTTGCCTGGTGTTTTGGGGATCCACTGAGTTTCAGTGAGTGTGGGAGAGGTTTACAGCCACCCCTGTTCCACAGAGTGGGATGTTGCTTCAGGACCACTCAGGAACCCTCTGGAGCCCCTGGCAGGATCCTGTGAGCAGTTTGTGTTGGAAAACTGGGTATTAATAAACCGCATGGAGAGCTGTCCTGTGCTTGTCTCAGACCAAACATGGAAAGGAGAGTATAGACACTATTTGTACCTAATGAAAACACTTTAGTTTTTTATTTAACCTTCTATCTTTCTTTTGTATATCTTTTTTCTTCATCTCTGCTAAACTTGATTCTCAGAAAAAATCTCTTTTCATGTCATTTTCAAGCATTCTTTCTTTCCTTCATTTCTTTTGCAAGACTAAAGAAAGTTCTAAACATCAGGAAAGGGAAAAAGAAGCTTTAAAACTTCCAGCTGCTTGAGTTTAACATCCTTTAGAGGCTGCATATTGTAACTGCTTGAGCCAGGAGAAATCTCTGTCCCTGGGAAGGTGCCGGGCTCCCGAACAGCCGGAGAGGCCCCAAATCCAAGGAAACCCTTGGTCCAGGGGCTGGAGTTTGGTGTGGCAGCTCAGGGGGCTCCCACAGCCCCCTGCCCCCCACACCACCACGGCCCCACACCCATATCCTGTCTGGGAGAAGGAAAAGGGGGAGGGAAGGGATTTTTATCAGATATTTCCAGAGGGAAGAGGGCTCCACCCGCTTGAATTCCTGCCACATGGCTGAGAGCCGTAAAACTGGAAAGGCATGAGTAATGCCGGCTGGAGTCCTTGGAGGAGCTGCTGCGGGAAGCCTGGGCTGGCTCCAGCTCCAGAGCTCCGTGTCCCACAGTTCCATACCCTCCTCTTCCATATCCCATGGTTCCATACCCTCCTGTTCTACATCCTGTGACTCCATACCCTCCTCTTCTACATCACGCAATTCCATACCCTCCTCTTCTATATCCTACAATTCCATACCCTCCTCTCCTACATCCCTCAATTCCATACCCTCCTCTCCTACATCCCTCAATTCCATACCCTCCTCTCCTACATCCCTCAATTCCATACCCTCCTCTTCTACATCCCACAATTCCATACCCTCTCCTTTGCATCCCACAGCTCCAGGCACTCCTGTTCTGCATCCCGTGGTTCCTTACCCTCCTCTGCAGCTGCTGGATCAGCAGTGCCGTGGTGCCTCATCAGGGGCAGCCCTTTGCCATAGCCCTTGGAGCTCCTGGAGCTTGGAAAAAGGCTTTGTTAAACACAGAGCTGGAGAAACTCCCCTGGCCCAGGGTTTGTGTGTCAGAGCAAAACGAAAAGGGTACCAAGAGATACCAGTCAGAATCAGCACAAGAGGTGCAGGTTCTGCCTGGGGATCCCCCGAGTTTGGTTTGCTGGAGGTGTAGGATTGGGCTCAAGTGATGGAAATTTTCTCCTGTTTCCTGAGCCTTTGCCACTGCAGAGCTTTTTTTGTGGCCCTGGTTTAGTGCTCAGGGATGAATGCTGGAGCAAGTCGACTATTTTATCGTTTATATTGTTGCCTTTTTTTAATTCAGTTTGAGCAGAGATCCTTTGTCAGCCCCATTATTAAAATATCTTTAAAAATCAGAGGTATTTCCTTTTTAAATCAGGAGTGGTAAATACAATAAGTACTGTGAAATGCAATTTTCTTTCCCATATCTGCATGGTTTTGCTCCTGCAGGTGCTTGCACTACCAGGTGAAGATTTCTCCCAGGTTAATAAATAGCTTGGCAGTTTAAACTCCCAAACCCTTAATACAAACAAAAGGACAAAGTTTAGTAAAGCCATTAAAAATGTATGGTGCAATAAATGATCCACTTTAACTGAACACCATGTACATTATCCAGCCCACATCTGGATGATTATTTATCTCATGAGTCCTCAGATTTCAAAAATCTCAGCCATGTTTTCTGTAAAAGAACCTGCATATGCTACAATAAAGGCAAGAAAAAGAAATACTATGTGACAGCTCCTCTCCCAAATTACACTGAGCAATATCCAGGCTTCAATTCCAATCTTCAGTGGTGAAAAGCCTTTGATTAGAAATACCTCTGGTGCTTTACAAACATCTGGAATAGTTCAAAGGTTCTTGGGTGGCTGTGGCACTTGGGGAGGTCAAGTCCAGGGGCTACATTGTTCTGGTGATGTAAAGTTTCCTGCTCATGTCCATGAAAACACAAAGTTGTGCGTAAAGCCTGGATTTAACTTTGTGCTACTCATTATTCTGGGCACACAGTCATGCCTCCTGCTTTTGATTTGCAAAAAGTCATCAGGAAAACTTGGTGATTTAACCAGTTGGAACTGAATTGTCTTGGAGAGAAGAAACTTTTCCCTGAAATAAAAGCTGTGCCAGAACCTAAATTCCAGCTCCAGACACCTGCACTGAGCCCTCAGCAGGGCCCCTGCCTCCCCCAGAGCAGCTGCAGGGATGGATGGGATGGGATGGGATGGGATGGGATGGGATGGGATGGGATGGGATGGGATGGACCAGAGCTGGCAGCCCCATGGGACAGACTAGGACACATTTTCCCCTCTGGTACAACCTCCCAATCAATGCAGGAACAGCCAAGCAGCTCTTCCCTCTGCCACACGCTGCCCAAATGAACCTCAGGGATCTCAGTCTTTGCTCTTCACAAACCATCCATGCTCTCTGGGCCTGATCCAGGAAAGCCCTGGCATTCTGACACAGACAAATTCCTGCCAGGACAATGCTGAGTGCAGGATCCTGCAGCACACAGACCTCAGTGCTGTTTACCTGGCACCAGGTGCTGCCCCGACACCGGCAGCTGATCAGGACCTGCCGGTGCTGCTCCATCTCACAGGGTGGTTTGGGAGGATGAAGTAACTTCTCTCGGAGCTCAGACTCCCCTGGGCAGAAATACAAATGAAACAACACATTTTGTATAATTTTCTTTTTTAATGTCTGGATAAGAATCTTAAACACCAAGAGCCCTGGGGTAGAGACTGTTTGTTAAAAGTGGGAATAGATCTTAAGAATAGAGAAGGTTAAGGAATGGAGAGAAATGCATTTTCACTGACTCATATAGTTCAATTTAGAAGGGAAAGCTGAAAGTGTCATCTCTGTAACACAGCAGGAAGCAATATATAAACTATAAGTTAGAACAGCAAACCATTCTCCAAACATTCTCTCTACCTCCAAAGATGTTTTTGCTCATGAGTCAGGGCTGATCCCCAGCCAGTGGGAATGTTTCTATTTACTTTGAGATCGTGCCTGCAACTGTAAATCCAACTTATCTATCCTGAGGCACACAAGTGATCTCTTCCAAGGCTTGAGTCTTTCCTCCAAGGATTATAAACCCAAACTACTATGAAATCCAGCTTTGTGCAGGGCTTTGTGCATCCATCAGTGAGCTGAGCATGGGGTGGGATGAGGGTAGAAAGGAGCCTGTCCTCCTCCTGAGAACCCTGCAGCCCCTGCAAGGGCTGCACCAAAGTCTGGTGCTCACCCAGCTGAAACATTTCATCTCTGAGCTTCTCCCAGATGTGCTCCAAGGCATCCTGCCATTTTGGAGCATTAGAAACTGGATTTGTGAGAGCAGCTAACCCTTCCCTGCCGGCCCACGGGGGCTCAGGGCTGGGGTGGGGGTTCAGCAGCCCCTAACACCTTCCTGTGCCTCCAGGCAATGCTTCTGGGAGCCCAACAGACACCCCCACACCAACAGCCATGACCACGGAAGGCAACAGCAGCAGGGCACCCACTGGAGCCACTGGAACCATTGGAGCCACCGGAGCCATTGGAGCCACCAGAGCCACTGGAACTGCCAGCAGTGCCAAGCCAACAGTAAACACATCTGGTAATCACTCCTCTTATCCCTCCTGTGATTCCTGGTAGCATTTGTATTGATAATCAGATTTATTAAGGGGACAGGGTGGCACTGTGTTTGTGCTCCCAAAAAAAAGAGGCTGATAGTGTGGTCAAAATCTTTAATTTTGTCCAAAAAATCCCATTGGGGGACACCCAACACCGATGTTTTGAGGATGTGTGACTTAGACCCATCCTGTTCAAAACAGCCAGGAGATGGTGGGACAAAAGCCTCATAAAGATTTATCTTAATAAATATGTTAGAAATGGCACCTGTAAGAGGTCTGGCAGCCTTTTGAGAAGAGGACAAGAGGAAATGGCTTTAAGATCAAGGAAGGTAGATTGAGATTAGATATTGGGAAGAAATTGTTCCCCGTGAGGGTGGGGAGGCTCTGGTTGCCCAAAGAAGCTGTAGCTGCCCATCGCTGGAAGTGTCCAAGATCAGGTTGGACAGGGCTTGGAGCCACCTGGGATAGTGGGAGGTGTCCCTGCCCATGGCAGGGGGTGGCACTGGATGGGCTTCAGGGTCCCTTCCAACCCAAACCATTCCATGATTCCATGAGAAGAGGCCAAGTCCAGACCCTGAGAGGTTCTAAAGCAGAGGCCCTTTTGCAGATGTAGGTGCCTGTCTTTTGTGCTGTTTGGAATCAGTGCATCTTTTTGAAGGCTCTGGGTCAAGGAGGAGCTGAGGGTGATGCCAAGGAGGTCGGGTGGTGGCATCCTTGCCGTGGTGCATCGTGTGCCCAGGGAATGAGCCCATTGTGAACAGATTATGAAGCACATGTAACAATTAGGCAGCTGAACCAAGGCTAATGTGCATCTCTTATAGAGCCAATAACTCGTTCTGGTACTGCTGGCTATGACAAATCAATATTGTACTTCAGTCACTGCAATGCCACGCATTGAGTTTAGAGGACTTAAGCCTTCTCATGTTTCCTTTTCATTGCCTTTCTTCTAACCCAAACCTGCAGCCGGGTCCCTGACAGCCAACCCCAGCTCCCCGGGGCTCAGCAGGGAGCAGACGAGCCCCCAGAGCAGCAGAGCCCCCACACAGCCCGGGGGCTCCCCCTCGGAGACACAGCACACGAGCCAAGGGGTCTCCACAGCCAAGAGCCCAGTGACACAACCCAGTGAGGCAACAGAAACCTCGGGGTCCACAGTAGCTTTGAACAGCTCTCCTGGCACCTCGGAGCATCCTTCTGTCCCAGCTGCCACGACACCACTGCACACACCCAGGGACAGCTCCAAGGTGAGGATGGGGCATCGTGGGCTGGGGGACCCTGAGGAGGCTGGACTTGTCTCACAACCTCCCCACAGGTCACTGATACCACCCCTGTCTGTTTTCCTTTCCAGCCCACCCTCCTTGCCATCACGTGCCACAATGTCAAGGAACTGAATGACACTAAAGCCATCTGCTTGCAGCTCAACAAGTCCACCACCTGCGTGAGTTGTCTCCAAGGGAAGGGGGAGAGGACATGTAAGGGGAGAGGGGCTGCAATGAAACAGCTCAGGGCAGGTTCCTGCAGCAAGTCTTGCAGCAATGGGGTCACGCACCGTACCTGGGGGGTCAGTTTGGGGTGGGGAGCTCACATTTATCTCATGGGCAGAGCACTGAGCTGTGCCACACTGATGGAGGTGGGGATGGTCACAGCAGTCCCTGGAGGATCCCAAAGGGATGATCAACCCAGGCAAAATGCAACCTCCTGTCTGCATAGAACGTCCTTTTTCATGGTGAAGCTCTGGGGTCAGTTCAGCTTCTAAAGTATCTCCCACCAAGTTTAGCAGGAAGTTGCCTTTGTTCTTCTTCTTCCTCTTCCCTGTTGGGAACAAAAGTGTCTTTTTTTGTCCTGCCAACTGCTATAGGAAAGAAAACAGGGCATTTGAAGGAGCTGATCAGTGTCCCAATCAACTCCTAAGGGAATCTCAGGCTCTCTGTAATTGCCCTTGGCCTTGAGCACCAAAAATGAAGCATTTATAAAAGCAAAGGAGGGTCTATTGTGAGTGGGAGGAAGAAATCTTCCTCCCTTCCTGTGCAGGTACAACCTACCACAGAGAGTGGGTGGTACTGGATGTTGTAGGACAGCAGAGTGGGCAATGCCCTGGGTGTAAAAGATATATAAAATATAGAATTTAACTTCTGTCGGTCAGTCATACAGCTGCCACTTAGGATGACTGAATTCTTACTTGGCTTTCCTCTGCAAATTAGTGATTAAATGGCATTTAGACTTGCTCTTGTTTACAGGGATTATACTTTAGCAAAAATCCACAAGGAAACTCCTCTGGGAGTGATTCTGATCACAGATGCCATCTAGTGGGCTCTGATCCCTCCCGGCCACAGGGTTTATGCATCACGTATATAAACGGCTCCATATAGAACATACAGAATTTCCTATGGAGTCGTATCTCACATACTCTTAACCCTCCCTCCAAAACGAGTCAAACAGCTCCACTTCCCACTGTGTGTTTCTGGGAGCTCCCACCCCACAGCAAATCTCTCCCCTGCCTCCACCTCAGCAATCCTGGAGTGGGAACAGCCGGCTCAGGCTGAACCTGGGAACCAGATAAGAGTGTCTGTGAGGGGAGCAGAGAGGAGGGACCGTGTGTCTCACTTTCCTGCTGGCCTTTCCCAAAGCAAATGAGCAATCAGCTGGCACCCGGCACCGTTAATTGCAGAGGGAAATTCTGACACTCCGATGAGTTCTTTCCACAGCAGAGAAAGGAAAATACACACTTGGGTCTCTTGTTCCATCTTGGCCTTTGCTCACCCCAAGCCAAGCTCTATAGAAACAGCTGAAAATGATTTGTTTGTTATTCTCCCATGGATAAATTTCTGCATTTTTGTATGCTAAGAGGATGTAGTGATCCAGGCACAATCCTGAGGCAACTCTGAGGCAAAGAGAGGAAGGCACTGAGCCTCCTGGCTCTGCACAACACTGCAAGACAAGAGAGTATTGTCCTTTTTCACAGCCCCACATTGGTGGGTCCGTGTGGGGAGTGAGTGGAGAGCAGGGGCAGGATGGGGGTTCAGCTGGAGCTGGTCTCTGTCTCAAGGGGTGGGCACAGCCACAGCTCACAGGATGTCCCCAGCTGGGAGGATGTTAGGGAAGCTGATAAGGTCTTTTAGCAACTGTGGGCTCTGTCTCCAAGCCTGGCTGTGGCTGAAAATAGACCCAAGGAGAAAGCCTATCCTGTCTGATACAGAAACTGGCCCACAAAAGGGAAAGGCTGCAGCTCTTCACTCCTCTTCCTCTTCCACCCAAGAGTAGGTTCAGCTCTAAAATGTGAGAAATTTGTATTTTTTTACCTAGCCTTTGATCAGCAACCTAGCAAACACATTGAAGACATTTCCTAAACAGGAAGGCTCAATGCTTCTTTGTTATTTCCCTCCTTTCCCAGCCCCTGCCTGGGACTCTGAAACAATAGGGCTCTTCAGGCAGCTCTTCCAGTCCAAAAACTGGAGAGACTCGCCATGCAATTCAGATCCTAAATTTAGCTTTGTTTAAATGCTATTTTCAAGAGTTGCTAATAATATCTTCATTTAATTTATTCTCATTAAGTTAAGAAACAAGAAATAAGCATCTCCATTTCCAAGGTGTTGGAGCTCTGGGCAGTGGTGAAGTGGGAGGTGAAGGTCTGACACCTGAATCAGCTTTGTAGGGCACACACCACCACCAGCATGGCTCAGGTGAAGAATTAGCCAGTTTGGTTGGTTTAATGGCTGTTCTTTTTGAAAATTTTGCAGAAACACTTTGTAGAGATGAAGAGATTTGATTTATTGAGAGCAGTATGTGACGAGACCCACCACGTGTCCTCCCCCTGCCACATCAAACTCGCTAAGTCTGAGGTGAACCAGGACTGTGTGCTCCTCATCCTCGATGAAGAGAGAGGTCAGTGGAGCTGATTCCTTTGGCTGTCACCAGTACCACTGGATAATGACCTCAATGTGGGCAATGGGAGATGGACTGATTGTGGAGAAGGGCTGTGGGACACAGATCCTGGGGAAAAAACTCTCTCTGCAACTACTGCTCTTTCTTCTGGGGTCCTGCTGGATCCTCAGAGCCATGGCATTGCTTCCAGAGCAACAGAGGGGCTCAGGGCTCCTCCATGCACAGCCAGGCTCTTTGATGCTGAAGTTACCTGCAGCACAACCCTCTGTGTAATGTGCCTGTTCTCTTTTAAACCTTGCAGATGGTGCTCCAAATATGACCAATGAATCTCACTGGAAAAAGGTAAATTCTTTAAGCAAATTCAGCTGGAAAAAACGGGTGGTCTGAGTGGCTGGAGAAATGAGATTTTTAGATGGTCATTGGAGGCTGAGGGAGATGCTGAGAGTTGAACCTGCTTCCATTTTGGAGGTGCCCAAGGAGTGTTGGCCCAGAAGATCCCTGGAAGTGTTCAAGGCCAGCTTGGATGAGGCTTGGAGCAACCTGGTCTAGTGGAAGTGTCCCTGCTCATGGCAGGGGGTTGGAACGAGAGAAAATGTCCCTTCCAACTCAAACCATTCTGTGATTGTGTGGCTGGAGCCGACCACCAGATAAACAGCAATGCACCACAACACAAGCCATGGAGGCAGAAATGCTTGAAATGGTGCTGTAACATTCTGTAGTATTTCTTAAAAAAGGTTTAGATCCCAACAATAACTCTTACGATGCAATTGGCACTCGGCTTCTTCAAAGTACTGTGCTGACATTAATTAATTCCTCCTCTCAGCACTCTCATGAGGCTGCCATTGGCTCGTGGAGCTGAGCTCCAGGTGTCTACAGATGTATAAATGGCAGGGCTGCAACAGCAGCACACAGAGGTCTCAGCCGTGCAGATGTGTGCTCTAAACCTCGCGGTCTGAGCACTCTGTTCCAAGGGAGAAAAATTCCCTGTGCCACAGGAGACTCCAGGTTGGAAATGAGACTGTGAGGACGTGAGAGCTCACAGGGTGAGGGCAGAGCTCAGGAGCTGGGGTAGCAAAGCCCAGCTTTGTTTACGTGCAGTTTCCCAAGGAGGTGAAGAGCAGCATTGTTTGAAGCCGGTGCCTGTTCAGCAGATGCACATGTTTCCTGTTTGTCAGACTCACGGCTCTCTTTGGGTTTTTTTTCCAGTTTGGAATAAAATTCCTCAAACGGGACAGCGTGAGGAACCACCAGGACTTTTCTCAGAAGACCCTGATCGCCTTGGTCACATCTGGACTCCTGCTGGCATTCCTGGGCTTGGCTGGATATTTCCTGATGAAGCGGCGGAGCTGGAGCCCCGCGGGAGAGAGGCTGGTTAGTGCTTACCAGTGGCAGAGCCACAGGTAGAGAGGAGCCTGGCAGCGAGGGGGGCACCTGGGGGAGACAAAAGGGCAGTGCCCCTCACCCTGTGGCTCTGTACTGACCACCCCTGGTCATGGGACAGCTCAGCCCTGTGTTGTGGCTGAGTCTGGGACAGCCTGGCCAAGGCAAAGGGCAAGAGCAGTGAGGCCAGACTGTAAAGGGTGAAGGGAAACCTCTCTTGCCTTCCAAAATTAACTCATAGCTGATTGCTCCTGTGGGAGAACTGCCCCTTTCTGGCACATACTGCCAGGTCTAACACTTATTTTTGCTCAGCAGTAAGAACTCATCCATCAAGACCCCTCCAGAGACACCAAAACCTTATGAATTTGTCATTAAAAGTGACACACTTTAATTTCCATTCGCTGTGTTTGAGTTACATGTCTGTCCTGTACCCATGCTGCAATAAAGGCGATTTCTCCCCTCACTTAACAAGCAATGTTAATAAAACATATCCAGAAAGAAAGAGACAGAAATCTCCTATTTCCATTTTCCCCTTTCCAGGCAGGCTCAACACTGAGGACTCTTCCCTACCAGTGACTTTTGGGGATGTGACTCTCTGTAAAGTGAGGCTGGGACATGCTTTTCCCCTACCACTGAACAACATGAGCAGTTGTGTCCTGTGAAGCCTTTACGTTATTTCCTTGCCAGAAAGGATGCTCTCAAAACACTCAGATGGGAAGTCAGAGGCAGGGACATTGCAGCTTGGGCTCTCCAGCCCGCTGCCTCCAGGTCCCTGGATACTGGCACAATGGAAATGTGTGGCTGGGAGCTGCCCATGGCAGTGTCAATCTGGATTCTAGGTGAGATGTGTCCAGCTCACCCACAGACATGGAAAAGGGCTGAGTGAAATGCTGGGTGGGCAGGAAGCTTGGCAGCCATCCTGCGTGCTGGATGCTGCTGAGGAAACAAGGAGCAGCTCCCAGCTAGGAATTGCCAGTGCCTTTTCCATGGCTACCAGGAATGTCAGTCCAATACATGGGGATTTATTGTGGGGTGATAGAGGCACCTCTGGATTGTCCGGGGCCCTCCAGACCCATCTGCTCCTCTCAGCAATCGCAATGACCAGCCCTGAATCTCTGCTGGCCCCTTGCTGCGAGCTGTGCACCTATTTACAGGCTGAAAGAAAGGATGGGGGAACAAAGTGGGACTATTTCCATAGTTTTCATTCAATGGGGCTTCTTGCTTGGCCAGAGTGGACAGCAGAGGTGGTCTGTCACAGAGGGACTTTGCAAACCCAGGCAGCTGCAGCTCCAAAACCTGTTGTGAGAAAACAACAAAACCTGACAGCTTCTCTTTTCAGGTCCAGGAGAAAAAAACGCAGTTCCTGGCTGGTTTTCTTGCTTCATGTTGCCACGGCGTGGTTCAGGCCCTCTGTCCCTTGTCTTTGTCAGCGAGAGCAGTGCCCTTGCCTGCAGTTGTTTGTTCCTCCTGCCCAGGGAGCACGGGCAGGCAGCCAAGCCCCTGCCTGCAATCCCAGCCGGCTGCCCTCAGCCCTTCCCCTTCCCTAACTCTGCCTCTGTTATTTATGTACCTGTTTAGGCTGAAGACCCGTATTACACGGAAAACGGTAGCCAGGGAAACACGATGTTGATGACGCCCTCCCAGGAGCAACCGGAGCTGCAGGAGAAGCCAAACCTCAACGGTGGCACTCAGGAGAACGGGACAGGACAGGCGTCCTCCAAAAACGGGCGCTCAGCCCGGCAGCACAGCCCTGCCGACACCGAGATGTGACCCGGCACAGGCGGCCCCGACGGGAGCTACGAGAGGAGAGGGAGGGCAGGAGTTTTCCATGGACAGTCGGGGAATTGCAGACCCGTTGTATTGTTGTTATTATTTCTGTGAAGAACTTCAAAATCAGCCTAAAGCACATTGAGAGCTGCCAAAGACCTGCTTCTCCGCCTGCTCCTCCTCCTCCCATTGACCACACAAGAGACTTTTTTGCAGCTGTCCTCTGCTTTTGTTGTTAGAAGAACATAATGAGAAATACAAGTGCCCTTAGCCCTCTACAGCTTTTAAGCAGAGGAAGGCTGAGTCCAAACAGCCCAAATTTCTGGTAGTGGTGTGTTAGGCTGATTAAAGTAGTTAAATCGGGATTTCAGTGACAAAAACCTCTCAGGTTTCAGATAGTTTTGGTTAACAGAGTTGTTTATACTCTCATCTTTATGTTTTAAGTGCAGGATTTCTTCCTCTTTTAAGACCATCAGGCATTTAACCCCCTTCTTGTGCTTTAAGTCTCCTCTATTATTTCCTACTCCAGCAGAGTTTGCTGGAGCTCTGTGTAAAACTTTCCATACGGATTTGAAGGCTGAAATGTCAATAGACCTCAGACTTGTTTCTTTTTGACTCCTACCAGTACACAGGTAGTTGTTTTAGAGTAAAAATCTTCCCCAGTCTCTTCAGGTCAGGGACTGGGCACGTGTGACGAGGCAGAGCCAGCAATTTATCCCTTGAGTGAGATGAGAACACTGGATAGGGCTGTAGGGCTCTGTGGCTGCTGGGGCTGGCAGTCCCATCACTCTCCCTGCTGACATGGGGACTAGTGCCCAGGGTTGGAATTTGGGAGTAAGAGATGCCAAGGGGCTCCCAGTAGGATAAGCTGAGACAGAAACCTCGCTCTATGACTGGTGTTTCTCTCTCTGCACCAGCAGTAGGTACATGAATAAAGAGAAGTATTTTCCCTTTGGTAAGTACCCAAATCCCAGCAGCAGGAGCACGTCCTACCTGGCTCTGTGCTGATCCTGCTCCCAAGGCAAGAGGTGCTGTGAGCCACGTCACCAAGGCTGAGCTCTTGGCAGCTCCATGGGAGCCAGGGACCAAGGGCAGGTTTGTTCCCCATCCCAAGCATGTGCAGCTCATTTTTAGGGAGCCAAAGCTCGGTTTTGCCAGCCTGGTGCTCCTGGTGCAAGACCACAAGAGGTTGTGACTCAGCAGATGTTGGTCAGACCACAATCTCTGTTGGCACCAGCAGCAACCTCCACATCCCAAATAAAGACAAAAACAGCCCTTAAAGCTGATCTACCGTCTCACTAGTGAATTCACCACAACCTTTTCCCAGTGCTGAACACCTGAGGGGAAGGCTTTTTTTTTTGGTACAGTGCTGAAAGCAATGACAGCAACATCTCTTATCACCTGGGGCTGTTTTCATGGGTGCAAGAGTCGTTCAAACACACATAATATTTCAGGGTGTTTGAATTGGTGTGAGTTACTTCTAAATCTCATTGTAAATAGTCCCAGTTGAAAAAAAAAATAATTAAGTATTAACAATCAGCTTCTCCGTTGTGTCCTTGGAACAGCAGCGTGTTTATCCCACCGGGATGCGCCGTGTGCCAGCAGGATGAGAGGACAACGCCTCATGGAGAGGTTGTTTCCCAGCAGAAATCCCATGACTAAAGGCTGTGGCTTGCTCAGAGCACACTCTTTCAACAAACACATTTGCAGGACAAGTGACGTACAGCGCATTATTACACCTCAGATGGTTGATTTTTTTTTTGATGTTTAAGAGACCCGGTTAATTCCTGGAAAAATAAAGGAGTGATGTGCAGGGCTGGGGTCTGACAGCAGGGGGTGGGGGCAGTGGGGAGGGGTGAAGATGGAGATGGTTGTTGTTGGTCACAACAACCTCCTGCAGCTCTAAAGGCTGGTGAGGTCACTCCTGTGTCCAGTTCTGGGCCCCTCCATTCAGGAAGGACATTGAGGGCCTGGAGCTTGTCCAGAGAAGGAAACAGAGCTGGGGAAGGGTCTGGGGAGTCAGTGAGAGCAGCTGAGGGAGCCAGGGGGGCTCAGCCTGGAGAAAAAGAGGCTCAGGAGGGACCTTCTTGGTCGGGCACAGGTTGGACTCAGTGATCTTGGAGGTCTTTTCCAACCCCAATGATTCTGTGATGCTCTGAAGGCTTCCTCACTCTGGGCACTCTGAAATAACCACCAATGGTTCCTGTCTCAAAGAATTTGCCGGATGGTGGCAGCCCTTCCGTGTCTTCTCATGTGGAGATGCTCAAGCTCCACTGAAGGCAGGAGGTTTGGAGCTGGGTAACTTTACTGACCTGGCCCCCTCTTTTGGGGGGATGCTTGACTCTTCCTAGTGCTTATTCCCTGGCAGAGGCCCACTAGGACCTCCTTAGGGGACACTAAATACAACTAGAAAACACCACCACCACCTGTTTTGTTGGAGTTTGGAGCAATCTGACCTCTGGCAGACTGGCTGCAAGGGGAACAGATGCAGGAAAACGAAATTACTTTCCCAGGGAAAGCTCTCCCAGAGGCTTGATTAGCACTGTGAGGTGGGACAGGGAGCTGGGGCTGGCTTTTTTCTTTTGGCAATTGTTTCTCTAATCATCACTGTATCAAAAGCTGGAGATCTAATCAAACGTCAGGTGCATTTTTCACAGCTCAGGGTATGTCCTACAGCCAAACAGAGACAATACAGTTACAGTCAACAGCTTTGGCAAAACAAAAGGTTTCTCCAAAGCCTCCAGACTGAGGGAAGTGCTGGGAGCTGGTGGCTGAGCAGGGACGGTGCTGAGCCAGCGGAAAAAGCTGCACTTCCAGTTCAGGAAGTTTTTTGCCTGTGTGTAAACACAGGCAGGCTCAGCTCTGGCCCAGCCGAAAAGGAAAATTATTATTCCTTCCTTATCAACCCCCTTGCATTCCTTCCTTGCCAGCCCTGCTGCCTGCCCAGCAGCCTCCTCCTCTCTCCATCCCCAAGCAGCTGCTTTTGGGTCACTTTGGGGGGATTTGGGGGGACTAAATCCACCTCAGCTTCCATCAGCAATCTGCTTTCCCACAAATAGGGTTCCAGGTTGATGCAAGTGCTCTTACCTGGTTCATGATCTCACATCCTGCTCCTACACAGTCTGTTTAGCTGCTGGGGAGCCTTATATTGAAAGAGATATGAAAATAATCAGTGTGAAAACATCCTCTGGGAAAGACTGGTGGGAAATACAAGGTGTTAAATGTAAATATATAGAAATATAAATGTCACACCATTAAATGTCACAGCCATTAAATGACATGTTCATGTCCATTTCCCAGCTTGGGACAGGAGCAGGAGCCCTGACACCTGCCCAAGCAGCCCCCAAATCCTTCTGCAGGTTGAAATCAAAGATTTTTCCAGAAGTGAAAGAATACCTTCCTATCTGAACCACCATAAAATGCTACTGTGAGTTGAAGGTGGCTTACTCTGCACATCGCTGAAACGAATCACCTTTATCAGAGCAAATATGTTTTAATTAAGTCTTATCACCTATGTCCCTCAGTGGATGTCCCTCCCCTTCCATAATGAAAACAGCACAACCCTCCCAGGTGAGAAAACACCAGACCTGCTGTATCACAAGCCCTTCACAACAAAACAGCATGTCCTGGGACAGAGAAAAGTTGCTCCTTCCTCTGTTTGATGGTTATTAATTTCCTTTTCATTGAACTGAGGGGAGGTCACAGCCCCACACTTACAAGGTTCCTCCACGACTTTGAAACCACGGCAGGAATAGCTGTGGGTACATTTTATATACCAATGCTGCTATCTGCTGGCTGTGCCTTGCTAGAACAGTCAATACTTGGCTCTAGAGGGCAGCTGGTACTTGGGGAACGGTGCCCAGGCAGAAGCAGCTCCCAAAAAAGGGTCCTGCCCCACCACAGTGCCCTGTAGCACCCTGAGGTGCCAGAGATCCAGCCCCGAGGCAGAGTGACACCATGGAATTATACATGGATAATACAGACTTTGGAGGCTTTGGAGTGCATGTTCTAGGAATGGGGAACATCTGCAACGAAATGCCTAACATGGATTTCATGTCAGTTTATTTTCCATCTGCTTGTTCCATGCTGGATCCTGCAAAACTCGTGTGGGAGTTCTCCAATATTTGCTGCACCATCTGCTGCAAGGACAGGCAGGAGTTTCATTCCGAGCCCAGGGAATTCAGCAGCACAGGGGGGCTTTGGAAACATCCTGTGGTACAGCTCAGCTGAAGAAATTGGTGGAGCAGCATCAGGAGCCAGGGCACATCCCTGTGATCAGAGCCAGGGGACTGTCAGTGCCCTCAGCTTGCACCAGTCAGTGCCATGAGGACCAGTTTTGAACCAGCCACAAGCTCAGTCATCATCAGATGGCCATAAAAGCATCTCCCAGAGTTGGTACAGGGTGGTGCTCAAACTCATTCCTTTTTCTAACCATAGGAAAGAAACCCATGGAGCCCCTGTCCATAATCTGTCTGCACCCATGTGTTATTTCAGTGCCAAGTTAATGGTTGGACGTGATGATCTTAGAGGGCTTATCCAACCTTAATGCTTCCATGATTCTTGGATTGTGTCTTTACTTCCAAGGTAAATGGAACAGCATCTGTGTGGGGCTTTTCCATCACCCAGAAAAAATTGTATTTACAATTATTTGCATTACAGGCATTTCACATGTGTTCTGAGTCTTTAATCTTAGCCTTCAGATCTATTTAATTTGTTGGTGTTTTGATTTGTAGTAACAGACATAAATGAGATTATCCATCCCTTGAGATAAACTGTCAAAGGCAAATGCTGAGGAATTGAGCTCTAAAAACATTTTAATGTGCTCGTGTTTCAAATCCTGAGATGGAGCCAGAGATGAGCAGAGATTGGTGTGAGCCAGGACTAAGGTCCCAAAACCCACATCCCGTGTGAGCAGGACTTTGGGATGATGCAGAACTGTCCCCATGTTCCCAGACTCGCCTCCTCCTTCCCATTCCATAAGGATTTACAAGGGCAGGAGGAAACACCTTCACAGTGTACAAAGGACGTGCTAAGTGCTGTGAGACTGCAGAATTTTCTTTTTGAACTTAAAAAACAAGGGTGGGTGATCCTGGGATTCTCTTTGTGGGTTGGTGTGGAGGGGCTGGAGTGGAGTCAGATGGAGGAATTGCTTTGGGCTCAGATTTTCCTACTGAAAATTGTGTTTTTCTTCTGGAGATAAAACCCCACCATTTTTAATAGTATTTCTGTTAGGTTTCTAATGGCAGCTTATGGTGTTGGGGGAAAAGGAGTTTCACTCCTGGTTCCACTGCTCTGATTGCAGAAAAAAAAGGTCTGAAAAATCCTTCCTCTTTTTTTCCTGCATTATACACAGAGGTCATAGAGGCCCCTACGTAGGAAATTTATTTTCAAGTTACATATTTTTTTATCCCTATAAACTGAACAGTACGTAACTCTACTGACCTTTAGTTATTTGCTATTTCTCGTTCTTGTAATTTTTTTTTCCTTAATATTTTTTTAATCTTCTTGTTTGCATCTTCCTTCTTTCCTTATCTTCTTCCTGCCCCAGAGGCTTATTGGTGCTTTGGCAACATGCTAACGTGTTTAGGAACGATAAGACATCTAATTAATAGTTTAATTAGCAGTACAAGGTCTTAATAGCTTATTAAAGGAAATACATTGAGAAAAATCTTTTCCTTTCCTTGCATTGGTACAATATAATTTACCAGCAAATGATAAAACAGTTTTAAATGCTCAGACTTTTAGTGAGGAAAGTGGGGCTGGATTGGTGATTTCACGGGGGATTTTGCACCGCTAATACTATTATTTTGTTGTTGTTGTTTTAAAACAATTTAAGAGATTAACAAAAGCGATTGGGAAGGAGCAGTGTGGCTGTGGTGTGGAGGCAGCAGCCTGAAGGAGGAATTAAATCCCTCCTTGTGCATATAAACAAGTCCTGGGGAAGGTAAACTTGCTCTTTAAGAGGCTCCGGCTGAAATGTCAGGTCGCGGTCGGAGCTGCGGCGGCTCAGCCGTCCTGCTCCTTTCCCCCTCATATTAGTTAAAAATCATTATTTTAAATCAAAGCATCCTTGTCTTATAAACTCCAGCAGAGTACAGCCCACCTATAAACCCTCCGGATCCCTCTTGCTTTCACCAGGGAAAAACTCAGCGTTAAATCCTGCTGGGAGCAGAGGGAAATCAGAGCGCGTCGCTGCAGCTCGGATTCCCCAGGCCGCCGTGTTTTTCCTCTGACCCACACAAAGATTTCTTTCTAAATTTATCACAGCGTTCATCAGCAGTCCCACTTAGTGCAGATTAGGAGGCTGGGCAGGCAGGGCCCATCGGAATGAGGGCAGGGGAGCCTGGAAAACCACGCGGAGCTGCCGCGGGTGGCGAGGGCAGGGAATAGTGAGGGGCAGGTGCAGCCCCATCCCTGCTCCCACCAGCTTCCCTGCTCCAGATGATCCTTCCCCGCAGGCTCCCTGGGGCTGGAATGCTGCACCGAGATGGCAGCGCCCCAACTCCTGGCTGGGTCCAGGAAGGTTTTGCTGGTCTCTGGAGGCCCCAGTGCTGGCACCGCTGGGGAATTTCCACTGGGCTGCGGAATTCTGCCGGCTCTGCGCAGGTCGCAAAGGCAAAGCAAGATTTGGGGAACACTGGAGAGGGTGTCTGTGCAGCACCCCCCGGCCAGCTGAGCATCCCTCCACCTCCCCAGACCTCTCGTGTTCCCCCAGCACATCCTGGGCTCCTGCCCACCTCAGTGGTGGGTGACTGGGGGAGCAGAGCTGTGGTTTTGTGTCCTGTGGATGCCCACGCTGCGGACACAGACTGGTGTGACCCACCCTGCCATGGGTGCTGGTTGATTTTTGCCACATGCTTTGCAAAGATGAAGCCCTACCCAAAGAGTACGAGCCATGTTTGGAATCACGCAGGGAAATTATGCAGTTCCAAGGATGGCATAATTGGGAGAACGCTTGACTAGCGCGATTTTCTTGTGTGCCTGTCAGCAAATCACTTAATCTGTGCCGTGCCAAGTTTTCCAGCCGTTAAATGGGGAATTATTATCCCACCACTTCCTAAGAGAGAGTGAGAATAATACCCACTAATGACTGTGGAGGTCCTGGAAGGTGGTCCTGGAGATGTGCAGTGACACACCGAGTGGCTGCAGACCTGGAAGGAACACGCAGCACTTTAAACCCAACCTTCAGACATTAATTTCTCTTCTTCCTGCTGCCTTTTTTTTTTTTTAACTGAAGAAAATCCCGAAATAGATTTGTGTCTATTTGTGCCGGATTTTCAGATTTCGCTGCCATCCCCTGGGACAGGACATCCCTGGTGCGATGGGGAAGAGGAAAATTCCGGGAGAAGGCATTTCGGGGCGCCTCTGGAGCGAACCCCTCGCCCTTCGTCCATTCCCTCCGACCCCCCTGCGGGGACTCGCTGCCTCCTGGGAGTTGTAGTCGGTGCGGGGTGACCTTGGCCCCGCTGCCGCCACCTCCGCAGGGAGCCCGGGGGGGCCCGTCCGCCTCCCCCGCTCCGCCCCAGCTAAACGCGGCCCCGGCGGCCGCTGCG